>JABUQX010080519.1:30000-34960 GCA_015478945.1 Trachelipus rathkii
AAAATCATAAAATTGTAAAAATCATAAAAATCAAAAATTCATAAAAATCATAAAATCTATAAAATCATAAAAGTCTAAAATCATAAAATCAAAACTACAAATCAATAAAAATCAGATAAAATCAAGAAATCAATAAAATCAACAAACTAAAATCATAAAATCTATCAAAGCATACAATAAATATACCTCGCTAAAATAGTCTAATTGTGAAATAAGATAATGGTGAGAAATGAGACAAAAATTATAAAATAATAAAATTAATCAAAATAAAACAATCATAAAAATCAATATAATCAAAAAACAATCATAAACATCAAGAAAATTATAAATTAAAATAAAAAAATAAAAATTAATAATAAATAAAATATAATTTAAAATAATTAACTAGATAAAGATAATAAATAAATAAAAATAAAATAAATAAATAATAAAATAATAAAATAATAAAATAATAAAATAAAAATAATAAAATAAAAAATAATAAAAAAAAAAATAAAAAAATAGTTACAACAACCATTTTAATAAAAAACATAATTTAATAATAAAATAAAAAAATAATAAAAAAAATTATAAGCAATAATATGAAAGAAAAAATAATTAAAATAATAAATAAAATAATATACTAAAAAAATAATAAAATAATAAAATATAAATAATAAAATAATAAAATAGATAAAAAAATATAAAGAAAATGACAAAAATATTTAGAATAAAATTATAAAAAAATAAATAATAAATTAAAATAAAAAAATAAATAAAATAATAAATTTAATAAATATTTAATATATAAATAAATAATAATAAATAAAATTAATAATTAATATAATAAGTAATAATATATAATAATAATATAATAAACATAATAATATAAATAATATAATTATAAAAATAATAATAATAATAATAATATATATAATAATAATAACAATACAATAATAATAATAATAATAATAAAATAATAATAATTAATACAATAATAATAATAATATAATAAAGATAATAATAATAATTAATAATGATAATAATAATAATAATATAAAAATATGTTGATTGCAAGATTTTAAGAATTATAAAAGTAAATAATGAATAAAAAATAAATAAATAATTAAAATAATAATAATAATAAAAAAAAATAATAATAATTTAACTAATAATAATAATAATAAAAATAATAATAAAATAATAATAATAATAATAATAAGAATACCTAAATATAATATAAAAACTAATAATATAAATAATAATGAATAATGATATAATTCATAATAATAAATAATATAAAATAATAATAATATAATTAATATAATAATAATGAATAATAATAATAATAACAGAACATAAAAACACTAATAAAATAATAACACCAATAATAATAGTAACAATAACAACATTAATAATAATAATAATAATAATAATAATAATAATAATAATAATAATAATTAATAATAATTAATAATAATAATAATAATAATAATATAATAATAACTACAACTACAATTAATTATAAATTAAATATAACGTAATTAGAAGAATAATAAAAAATTTTAGCGTTATAATAATAATATATAATAATAATACTAATGATAATGAATAATAAAAAATAATAATAATATAATATAATAATATATAATAATAAGATAATAATAAAAATATAAATATAATAATAAAATAATAATATAATAATAAAATAATAATAAATAATAATAATAATAAATATAATAATAATAATAATAATAAGATAATCATATAACACCAGAAACACGGAAATCCAAGCGAATTAACTATAAAAATAACGCACATGATAAAATAAAATAATAATAGAATAAAATAAATAATCATAAAAAATAAATAAAATAAAATAAGCAAATATTAATAAATAATAATAATATAATATTAAAATAAAATAAAATAATAAATAAATAATAATAAAAATAATAAAATAATAATAATAATAAAATAATAAAATAAAATAATAAAATAATAATAATAATAATAAATAATAATAATAATAATAATAAAAAATATAGAAATAATAAAATGAATAATAATAATAATAATAATAATAAATAATAAAAATAATAATAATAATAAATAATAAAATAATACATAATAATGAATAAATTAATTAGATAATAAATATAGATAATAACTGTGATAAAACATTTATAACATTAATTATAATACTGTTATAATATAATAAATATAATAATAATAATATATAATATATATAATAATAAAAAATAATTAGATAATAATAAAAATAATAATAATTATTAAATAATAATAATAATAATATAATAATTATATATTATAATTATAAAATAATAATAAATAATAATAAAAAATAATATATAATAATTAATAATATAATAAAATGAAAATAAATAATAAAATAAACGTAATAATTAATAGTCATTAAATAATAATTCTAATAAAATAATTCAATTTAGAATCTCAAAAGCGTTTTATTTCCAACAATTAAGAAAAATACAAATTCTAGTCCTTAAATACAAGAAGACATAAGCATTTTTATATTAATATTCTGCAAATATTTTACATTTAAATACATCAGGTAATTATACGGTAACCAAAATAATTTCCCTACGTATGTGAAATGAGTTTATCTAAATGCAAAACATCAGAGTTGATTGTCCTTGAAACCCGTAATACCATTTAATAGTAAATAATTAATTAAAACCGACTTAACAATTATTAGTAATTAACTGTATTAACGAAAATATAGAGAAATTAATTAATTAGTATATCCAAAATAATTACAACGAAATAAATAAATATAAAATAATAAAATAATATATGAATAAATTATATAGATATAAATATAATAGATATAATAATAAATATAATAATAATAATAATAATAATAAATAAGATCTTTTTAGGGAGTATTTGATATGTTTCAAAAATTAGTTACGATGGTATAAAATATAAAAATAAAGAATATAATTTTAAAAATTTAAAAAATATAATATCAAATAATAATAAATCAATAATAATAAAGGTTAATATATTATATTCAATAATTAATAATATCAATAATTAATAATTATCAATAATAATATAACAATAAATAAATAAAAAAGAAAATGAATATAATAATAATAATAATTAATAATAATAATGAAATAATAATAATAAAAATAATAATAAAATAATAATAAATAATAAAAAAATAATAATAATAATAATAATAAAAATATCATAATAATAATCATAATAATAAAATCATAAAATAATCATAATAAAATAATTCAATAATCAAATAATAATTAATAATCATATAATCATAATAAATTAAAATCATAATAAACATAAATAATCATAATAATCATAATAATTCATAAAAATCATAATAATAACATAATAATTCAATAAAAACATAATAATCATAATAATAATCATAAAATCATAATAAATCATAGCATAATGCATAAATAATCTATATAATCATAATAACTAATGAATCATAAAATCATAATATCATCAAAATCATAATAATGCAGAAATAATGAATAAATAATAAAAATAATATATAATAAAATAAAATAAAATAAGAATAATAGAATAGGAAAAATATAAAATAATTAATACGAGAATAATAATAATAATACTAAAATAATAAAAGGAATAATAATAAACAATGATAAAAATTGACTAATCATAGAATTATAATAGGATTCATGAAAAAATAATAAAATAAAATAATATAAATAATAATAAAATAATAATATATAAAATAATAATAATTAAAATAATAATAATAAAATAATATTAAATTAATATTAATATTAATATTAATATTAAATATTAATTTAATATAATATTAATATTAATATAATATAATATTAATAATAATATAAAATAATAAATAATAATAAAAATAATAATAAAAAAAATAATAATAATATATAATAATAAAATAAATAAAAAATATAAAAAATAATAATATATAATAATAATAATAATAAAATATAATAATATAATATAAAATAAAATAATAATAATAATAATAATACTAATAATAATTAAAAATAATAATTTATGTTACCTCCCGCAATGATAAAATTTATGAATAAAATAATTAGAATAATAATATGATAATAATTATGTAAAATAAAATTATTATTATTTTTTGTATTATTATATTATGAATAATACTAACAAAAAATAATAATAATATAAATAATAATATATTAATAATATAATAATAAATAAATATAATAATAATAATAATAATAATATAATAATAATATAATATAATATAATAATAATAATAATAAAAAAAAGAATAATAAGTCAATTCAATTCCAAAATCAAAAAACGTTTATTCAACATATAGAAAATACAATCAAGTCATTAAATAAAAAGAATGACATAACATTTTTTATATTATTATTGTGCAAGTATTTTACAGTTTAAATACAGTCGGTAATTAATCAGTAACCAAATTAATTTCCTCTAGTATGTGTAGAAGGGTTTTAACTAATTGCAACACAGTGTTGGTCTTTAAAAAAGCCCAAATTCACTGTATATATTATTGTTAAAACAGAACAAATTAATAATAATAAACTTAACAAAAATAATAACAATAATAATATAAAAATAATAAAATAAGTAATAATAATAATAATAAATAATAATGGAATAAAAAAATATAATAATAATAATAATAATAATATAATAATAATAAATAATAATAATAATAAATAATATCAATAATGTAAATCAAATCATCATCTCAATAATATCAATAATTTATCAAATTAATAGTACTAATACTTCACATAAAATAATAATAATAATAATAATAAATAAATAAAATAATGAAAATAAAATATCAATAATTATAAAATAATAATAATAATAATAAATAATAATAATAAAATAATAATAATAATAATAAATGAATAATAATAAATAAAATAATGATAATAAAAACAAT
>JABUQX010080520.1:0-5000 GCA_015478945.1 Trachelipus rathkii
AAAACCATGATGTTACAGTGAAGGCAATGAATGAAATACAATTTGATAATGTTGATAAAGATGATGTACGAGACGATGACCTACCTCATAAAAAAGCTGCACGAATAGACGAGTCACAGAATCCTAATGCTAATATACACGGAAGTAACAGAGGAGGGTTATGTTACAGTGTGTCTAATATAACTTTTCAGCCTGGGAAATATGGAGGTGTTAGTATTGTTGCTGGTACTAAAATGGTACAGCACACAACCGATAAGCGAATCTTTATTAAAAATTCATGTCGCACTGCATCATATGGTTATAAGGGTACAATAATTTCCATTTAATATATTATAAATATTTATCTATGTCTAATGTATAATGTTTAATGTTTTTTCCATGTACAAATATTCTGAATAATAAAATGTAGATAATAAAGTTATTTTTATTAACCCTTGCATAAAATCATTTTCATGTTTCTGAGTTGAACAGCAAGTGAGCCTAAAAAGAGATAAATTAAAATATTTCAGGTTTTAATATTGCGTAATGTTGTGCACGTTGTGTGTGTGTGTGTGTGTGTAATACATATTTGTTAGAGTAGAAGTTGGGTAAATTTAAGAAGAATATTAATACTGTGCTAATGTAAAATTAACACTGATATGTTAGAGACATGCTTGAGCAAGTATGTTTTGTATGCAATGTTAGTTACTTACTGTTGCCAAGTATGGAACTTTGTTAATGTCATATTCGGGCTTAAGGTGTGTCAGGTTTGTCGTTGCACATTATTTTCTTAGTTCATGCTAGCTTTATCAATGCTGTTATGTGGAACTTTTGTTATGTTTACAGCCTTATTTCAGCCTTTAAGGTGTGTGTTAGTTTGTCTTTGTACATTATTTTCTTAGTTCAGATGATAAGTAATCTTTATTAATGTGAAAACTCACATGTTGGTATATATTCGCTGATCAGTGTATAAAGAATTTGTTTTTATGTTAGTTTTATCCAAAATGATACTCGAAATGTGACTTGAATCAATAGATCAATAGATCACAACTGGACTGGAGGGTGGTTGGATGGTGGTTTGATGGTGGTTTGATTTAGTGATTTACTGATTTAGGGTATGTAAAACATGACAATTTTAGTAAAAATTTGACCTTAATCAATAGATCAATAGATCAATAGATCAATAGATCAACAAATGGACAGGAGGGTGAGTGGATGGTGGTTTGATTTAGTGATTTACTGCTTTAGGGTATGTAAAACATGACAATTTTAGTAAAAAATTTGACCTTAATCAATAGATCAATAGATCAATAGATCAATAGATCAATAGATCAATAGATCAATAGATCAATAGATCAATAGATCACAACTGGTCAGGAGGGTGAGTGGATGGTGGTTTGATTTACTGATTTACTGTTTAGGTATGTAAACGTAATTTTTAAGTTATAAACATAAAAAGTGTAAGAAATTTTAACAAAACAAAAAGTTTTAAAGAAATAAAAAAAAAAAAAAAAATAAAAAAAAAAAAAAAAAAAAAAAATAAAAAAAATTAAACACAAAGTATAAATGTAAATAAAACTTATAAAAAATAAAGTTAGAAAAAATAAAAATTAAAAAAACTAAAAATTAAAATAATAAAGTTAAACACAAAGTATAAATGTAAATAAAACTTATATAAAAAAAATTAAACACAAAATAAAAAAAATAAAAAAAAAAATTAAAAAAAAAAAAAAAATTAAACACAAAGTATAAATGCAAAATAAAACTTATAAAAATAAAGTTAGAAAATAAATTTAAAAAAAAAATAAAAAGCTAAAAATAAAATAATAAAATTAAACACAAAGTATAAATGTAAAATAAAAACTTATAAAAAAAATAGTAAACAGTATATGTATGTTTCAACTTAGAAAAAAATTATATTAGTTAACGTTTATAAAAAGAAAATGAGATTTGAAAATATAAATGCTATTCTTCAACATTTAGAAAATAAAGGTTATCTTTGCAAGATGCAATGCAATTGACGATATGTACATGATAGAACAGAAGCAGTTATGTAAACAGTAATGATATTGTATTATTAAATGAATGTTATGTCGGCAGCGCAGTGGCTCCAGCACCGGTGACACTACCAACTCTGAATCCTTCCTCCTTCCTCATTCTTCTTCCCTCTTCCTTTCCTCCTCCTTTCTTCCTTTCTTCTTCTTCTTCTTCCTCTGTTTTGCATTCCATGCATTTCTTCTTCTTTTTTTTTTTCAACTGGGGACCCCCCTCCGGGGGGTCCCTGGACGCCGAATCCGAGTCCGTTCCGTCTCCGACTCCGACCTCAACCCAGCCTCCAAGTTTCAGTCTTTCTACGAACATTTTAATTTTTTATGGGGCAGCGTCCCCTCCCACGGGGTGATATTGGATACAATCTAATCTCGTTCTGACGAGATTGCCATCATATAACTCTACATCCAAATTTTCAATCCGATACGTTAAGGCCTAACAGGGTTTTTCAGGACGAATTTGACCTTGGCGCTAAGGGGGCAGCACCCCCTTAGGGGTGACCTAGGGTCACCAAGACTCGTCTGTGATCAGTTTATTACATACAATGACAATATACCAAGTTTCAGACCGATAGCTCTATTCCTTCATATAAAAAGGGTGTATGTGTATGTGTATGCGCACGCGCACAAACAAACACAGACAAACACAGACAAACCTTCGGTTTGTCTGTTTGTCGGATTGACAGCCCTTCGGGCTATCAATCCTCCCCCTAAGCCTAATATATCTCTATTCATTTATATAGAAATAGGTTGGTTCGGGACTGGGTACCTTACTACAGCGATTAATCGAATGTTAATTATTGTAATTATTTTCTTTCGAATATATTTTTTAATGTTAAATGCCAACCAGAGCACGTAGAAAGACGATTTAAAGATCGATTTAGGGGTAATCGATCACGATAAATCGATTGGAACCATCAAAAATGATCTATCGATCATTTAAAACCTTCTAGGAACCAAAAAGCCCCCTTTGAGGGGCTCCGCCCCACTTCTAGGAAGCTAAACCTCAAAAAACGGTCTTCCAGACCTTAAATTCGGTCTCACCGACCTTAAAAACCCTAACTTTGACGTATCAAACGTCAAAATCTAATGAAATGATGGAAATTTCCAAGTCAGCTGCCGACATGACTGGAATTTCCAAAACCTCCGAAAGTGGTTTTCAAGTCTTTGCCTTCGACGTGCAGGGCTGCCAATGGGAAAAATCCCCAAAATCCTCCGGAGTTGGGGATCTTGACCTGAATTATGGACAAAACGTTAAAAAAGTAGCTAAAAAAGCTAAAAAGTGCCTAATTTAGCGGATTAGGTTGCCAGATTTAACGACAAATCTCTCTGGGGCTCCTGCCCTATTTTGGGATGCTAAACCTCCGGCCAAAGGAATACCATAGGGTAAACCGCAAAGATGGTAGGGGTCGTGTCGGTTTAGCGGTAGTTTCTCTCCATACTATTTATATATATATATATATATATATATATATATATATATATATATATATATATATATATATATATATATATATATATATATATATATAGTATATATATATATATATATATATATATATATATATATATATATATATATATATATATATATATATATATATATATATATATATATATATATATATATGTAATTATATTTTTCCCCCAATATATATTAATGTATTATTATTACATATGTATTTATATATATATATATATATATATATATATATATATATATATATACATATATAGGTATATATATCTATTTATATTTATATATATATATATATATATTACATTATAAAAACGGTTTTTTAAATTCATTGTTTTAACTTTTGTTTTTTTTTTTTTTACGTATTTTTAATATAATGTTATTTTACTATATATTATTATTATTATTATTATTATTATTATTATTATTATTATTATTATTATTATTATTATTATTATTATTATTATTATTATTATTATTATTATTATTATTATTATTATTATTATTATTATTATTATTATTGTTATTATTATTATTATTATTTAGAGCCAATTTCCATACTAATGAGACTTGAAACAGTTTTGTTCGACATGACTACAAATCACTTATTTAATTGGTACTTTTGGTACTTTTGAATTAAAAATTTTTTTAAAAAAGAATTACCCAAATTTAAAGATTTAACATTAAGAATGAAGTCATTGTTTGAAACAACTTATTCCTTTGAAATATTTTAACATTATAAATATTAATAAAGCAAAAATAACGATCCTGTTTATACCAATCATTTTAAAACCAGTTATATATATACAGTAAAATTATGGGGAAAGGAAAGTTCTCAAGACTATTAGTAATAAAATTACCTAAAAAACAACATTACATAACATTACATTATTTTAAATAGCATACATTAGAATGATTATCGTTTAAAGCTTATGTTTATAAGTTTAATATTAATATTTAAATCTTTTTATCAATAGGAAAAAGTAAATAATTTTTTTTATCTTTGCTAAGCAACAGACGCGCAACTGATAAACAAAGAGATTATTCATTCATTTCATTACATCATCGCAGCACGTTTTCATTCCTATAAGTGAAAATGCAGTTGAGAGTCTTGAAAAAATAAAAAAAAATAAAAAATGAAATGAGTCATCCAATATACATTTTTTTAAAAAATTTCATTAACTAGTAATTTAAAACATACATATACTTGGTATATATATATATATAATATATATATATATATATATATAATCTATATATATATATCTATTATATATACTATATATATATACTACTAGTCAGTATATCTTATAATATTATATATATATATACTGTTAATATATGTAATTATATATAATATATATATTATATAATATATATCTCATATATATATATTAATATAAGTTATATTATAGTATATATATATTGTATATACCTATATATATATCATATATATAATTATATATATATTATATATATATATCAATATATATATA
>JABUQX010080520.1:7500-15733 GCA_015478945.1 Trachelipus rathkii
ATTATGTATGTATATGTATATGTAGTACATCCTTTCCTTATTAGTTATTTTAACTATTTATGATTTTGTTCATAATAAATAGTGTATGAAATAAAATATTACTCGTCACCTCATTAGCCTTTTTCAGTTAAAATTAAAATAATATTTTTAATTAGAGCTGTTGTTAGTTTGTCGCCTTTTTTTTTTTTTTTTTTTTTTTTTTTTTTTTTTTTTTTTTTGTAACTGAAAAAACATTTTTGAATTAGAATTTTGATTTTGAATTATTATTATTATTATTATTATTTTTATTATTATTATTATTATTATTATTATTATTATTATTATTATTATTATTATTATTATTATTATTATTATTATTATTATTATTATTATTATTATTATTATTATTATTATTATTATTATTATTATTCGGATTTTTAAGATATAAATGGAGACATGAATAAACAAGTTCTGATTTTTTTTTTAAATAAACAATAAGGAAGTCCTATTTTAAGAATTATTTGTTTTTGCCAAGTTTAACTCTCTATCAGTGGCGGCTCGTGGTCAAAATTCTTGAGTAGGCAAAACAATATATATATATATATATATACTATATATATATTATATATATGTATATAGTATATATAATTGTATATATATATTATATAGTGTATATATATATATATATATAATATAATAATATATATTATTATGATATTACTTATATATATTCATATTATATATATAGTTATATAGATATAGATATTATTATATATATTATATATATATATATATTATATATATAATGATATATATATATACGAAATATTAATATATATATATATATATATTATATATTATATATTATATATATTAGTTATATAATATATATTATATGTATTTATTACTTACATTATGTAGCGACAATGTAAAAGAATGAATGGTTCCACATATTTTTAACATATTGAATTTCAATGGGCCCATTAATCACTCGAAAAGAATTTAGTCCATTAAAGAAGCTTAAAATCGAATCGCATTTCCAATATCCCAGTATTTATAAAACTAACTGCTCAATTTTATTCAATTTTATTAAAATCACACAAAATCAGTAATAAATTAATATAATAAATAATATGAAAATCGTATTATTAAACATTATATAACTCCCCACAAATATCACTCTCATTATTTATATTAGAGAACAGAGCTAATCGCTGGTACGGCCAGAGCAAGCTACAATCGTCCGCCAGGAAGATTTTTGACTCAACGCGTTTTTCTTAGACTGATTCTTTGATCATATTTTTAAAGTGTCAGATTACGAATTAAAATAATTTCGGTATAAAAGAATGATCAATGTAGTCATAAAATTATGTAATTAGTTAATTATTAAATATATGTTAATAATAATATTATATGTATTTGCGTGTGTGCTAATGCAATTTAAACGGGGATTATTTAAAAAAAAAAAGACTGCTAGACTTGGACCTCGTCAGGCAACATCGCTACAGTTCCCTACGCCTCGAGAGAATTAAAGGAACTATTTTTTTGAACCTTCGAGAATAAGTAACAATTCCAACCGTGATCGCTACTAATTAAAAGAATCGAGTAAAATTAATGACGGCATGCAAAGCTATCCTATATCGAAGAATCATTCTTATATATTAAGATAAGATATATATATACTAATGTATAATATAGTATTATATAGTATAATTTATATATACATATACTATATATTACTATATATATATAATAGTATACGTCTCATATATATATATATATATTATTATTAGTATTATGCTCACTTTTAAATATTTTTTGGGCTCACTAAGGCAAGTATGGCGTTGCCTACTCTGCCTACCCCCAAAAGCCGCCACTGCTCTCTAATATATCCATTGATATATATTTATATATATTATATATATATATATAATATATAATATATATATTATATATATATAGTATATATATATATATTATATATATATATATATATATATTATTAATATAGTATTATAGTATATATATATATATATATATAATATAATTACAATTCCCCAAATGTTTCTTAACAATGGTAGTCGCTTATTTAAGGACCTCTGATAGGAATGCAATGCAATATGAATAAACAGGAAGCCAATAGGAAGGGAAATACCGCTTAGTAAAATAGCAAAAAAGAACATAATAGGGAATTGTTATTTATAATGTTGGAACTACATTGTTCTGAAAATATAAATGACTCCTGCTAAGATAGAACAAATTAACAAATTATTCTGGTCATACTCAAAAGTTTGGAAATTTGTCTCAAATATTTTCCATCTCTGTCCGAAGCGCTTAATATAGTATACATATATATATTATATATATATATATATATATATATATATTATATATATACTATATATATATATTATAATATAATATATATATATAATTATATATATATATGCGTATATATATAGTGGCGACTCTAGTAACTTTTTTCTACTCTCTCTCTCTCTTCTCTCTCTCACTCTCTCCTCATCTCTCTCTTCTCTCCTATATATATTATATATATAATTATATAATAGTATATAATATATATATAATATATATAGCTTATATATATATATTAATACTATAATAATATATATATATATATGTATAGTATACATGATACTAGGTCACATAGTATATCTGATAAAATTAAATACTTGGGTTACTCAAGAATAAATTTTTTTTATTATTGTTATCGTTTTCTATTGTAGATTCACGATTAACTTAATAATATTTCAAGTTACTAATTGTTTCTTCTATTGGTTTTAAAAGTATTTTAGTAATATTTCTATTATTTATTTGTAATTAAATGTTTTTTTTTGTTATGACTAATTTATCATGTATAGTATTTAAACATATGATTTATAAAGTATTATAAACAATTTTATACTATAAATTCACACATACCGAATCCGCCCATTGCTTTGGGGCACGGATTAGTCCCTATTTTTAAATGTGTTAAAGAGTTATTTATAAAAGCGCTACTCTTCCCCTTTTTTTTAGTTTCAATTTTGCATAATCTTTTATATTTTTAATGTAATAATTTCATTTATATGTCCAATCTTTCGCAAAAGAAAAAAGAAAATATTATCGTAACATTGTAAAATTTGCAGAATAGATAGTTTCTATAATTTCAACTCGTGCTGAGCACGAGTAGCACGAGTGCAGGATTCGCCTCTGATATATATATATATATATTTATATATATATATATATATATAATATATAATATATATATATAGTATATATAATTTATATATATATATATATAATATATATATATATATATATATATTATATATTATATATATAATATAATATATACTAATTATATATATATATATACTTAAATATAGCAAAGTCCGTATAAAAATAAAATTTTATTAGTGTAATGTTATTAGTATTTTACTTGATATAAAGATACTATATATAATTATATATATTATATATATATTATATATATATATATATATACTATAATATATATATATATATATATATAGGTATATTATATATATATAATATATATATTATAAAGATATATAATAATATAGATATATAGTACACAGTATATATATATATTTATACGTTATATATATATTATACGGATATATATATATAGTAATATATTATATATAATTATTATAGATATATATATAATATATACTATATATATAATATATTTATATATATATATATATAGTACTATTATAATATATAATAATATATTTATTATATAATAGAATATATATATATATATATATATATATATTATAATATATATATAAATATATATATATATTATTTAATATATATATAGTATTATTATATTATTTAATATATATATATAGTATATTAATTATATTATATATATATATATATATATAGCTTATATAAGCCAGTCTTATGCTACTATTATTTACGACGTCGTATATATATGTAAGTATATCTCATGTAGTTATACGTTATCATATATATATATAGTACTATATATATATATAAGTTCGCATATATATATAGTAATTTATATATATTATATATATTATCATATAATATATATATATATATATGAATATATATATATAAGTATATAATATATATATATATATATAGTATATATATATATATATATATATAATAAGTATAATAATATATATTATAAATAAGTATAATATAATTATATATATATATAGTATTAATAATATATATATATATATATATATATATATATATATATATATATTATAATATATATTATATATATTATAATATAGTATATATATAATATATATATATATATATATATATATATATATATATATACATGATTTATTTATATAATATATATTATATATATAATGACTATGTTGCAAAAATGCAGAGCAAATTTCTCAAGACAAAAATGAACTAACCAATAAAGAAGTGGGTATACTTAAGTTTCTCTCTGACCTATCGATATTTAAGTTTTAAAATCGATTTTCGATATATGTGTATCGATTATACCCAAGATACCGAGAATCCTAAATTTAATCATAGAAACAAATATAATATATATTGTATATAATAATATTTCATAATATATATAATATATATATATATATATTATCATATATATATAATATATAATATATGTATATATATATAAGTAGTTATGATAATAAGTATAGCTATATATAGTAATATATAATATATATATATAAGTATATTATATATAGTAATATAAAGAATAGGACTTTATATCATTTGTATTAGTTGCAAGATTTACAATATACTAGTGTCTTGTTATAACTTTAAACCTAACAATAAATTTTTTTAACTGCTGTTTAGTGAACTTGACGTATTTTTGTTCCAATTTTCTGAAAAAATTATGAATTTGAAGTTTAATTCTAAATTTGTGAGAAATGATTAATATCGTGTTAGCAAAGTGCTGCAACTTTTAAGTTTGATACTAGATAAAAGGCTTGTAGAGAAGTGTCACATAAGAATGTGACATTACCAAAGTAGAGAAAAAGTTTTTAATTTATATTGTGACAGTAAACATGTGGCTCGAAGTATACTGTTCTAAAAAATATTTTTTATTCAAATATTAGAGTTATACCACTGATGCCTTTTTCTCTAATTATAGTATTTCTGTTTTACATAACGAAACTGTTTCAATGGTTGCAACTTATGAAGACGGCAGATCACCAACAATTTTAGGGATTGGATTATTGTGGTTTATATGTATAATATTATCGCAGGCCTGAAGGGCCACAATCTGATTCGAAAAAACTCGCAATAGCTACAGGGAAAAGGAATCATTTTTTGAAGATCCTTGTAAATTATGTGGTTTAGAGCAATGTTATAAACAAAAACAAAAAAAACCAAAAATTGCTTTTTTTTTGGGGGGGATCGGGAAGCTCGAGAGCGATTAAAGAGCGGGGGACATACGTATACTATAGTAGTAATTGTAAAGGGCTATTACAAACGGCCCGAATATTAGATGGGGCTCGAGCCGACCAGGTGAACACATAGGGGGGACGTTTTCCATACCGTCGTAGAGGAGGGGCGGAGGAACCCCCGCGACAACCAAATACCAAAGAGCGGGGTTTCCGCTGAGACCCTCCTTCCCGGAGGGGGGGGGAAATATTCCAACCCCGTAGTTCCCCGGAGGCCGAGAGACCCCGACTTCCTGCCATCTGTTGCGGTATCCCTTGGGGTATTCTTTAGTTAAAAAAAAAACAAATTTTCTAAGAAGTTATATTTATTAGTTTTTAATTAATGGCTTACATATTCTTTTTATTTTTTTTTTTTTACTTTTTAGCTATTGTACCAGTAGTTTTTTTCTCTAGCTGAGTTTGTTTTGAGTTTTTGGTTTCGCTGGCATAGTAGATCTCATAATATCTTATATATATATAATAATATTAAATAGAAATTTAAATATAATATAACAGTATTATATATATATATACTTATTATATACGGCGTATAGCGGGATATGTAGTATACTATATTATGTTGTTATTTAATGTTATTATATATTATGTGTGATATAGTAAATATATATACTCGATGTCGATGTCGATAGATGAGATAATCGGTATCGATAGTATATTTTCGATTAGTAGGTCGCCGAAAATCGATTAGTCAAGAAAGATACTTTAGTTTTACCATCGATTATATATATATTATATTTGGATAATTATGCACATACGTAATTATAGCAGTGGTGTATTATTCCTTTAGCTCCTTTAGTTCATTTAGGTAATATATCATATAGTTTATATTATATGACTATAATAACTATATTATCCGGTATAAGAGTTATTATATACGTAGCTATATAGTATAAGTATGATATTATATATATATATATTATTGTGATTATATACCATAATATGGGACTATATATATATGTATATTATATATATAATATATATATATATAATATATATATAAATATATATATATAACTAGTATATAATATTATTTTAATAGATCCATAATAGTATAGCGTTATGGAAGTAGTTACAGTGGTACCTGGCTACTAATATATGTATACCTATAATATATGTATAGATTAATATAATATATATGATATAATATTGACTCATATATGTATATCATATTATAGATATATATACTATATGATATTATATATTAAAATAGTATTACGGGTATTTATATATATCTATATTATAATAATATATTATATATTATCCATCATCAATCATCATAAATCATCAATCATCCCAATCATACATCGATCATCATCATCATTCATCATTCGAACAATCGTGACTGTCCTTGGATTCCTAAGAGCTGAGGGACAGGGTGCGCAAACATGCACCAGAAATCCGAGGCATGCATGAGTATTCTAGCAAAGAATGGTGTCCGGTATCGCACCAACCAGCCTTCCTCCCGTGCCGTTTAGTCGCCTCTTTAAGACACGCAGAACAGATGATGGGGAAATTTCTTTCCCTACAAACATACAGGGGTATAATATATATAATATTATATATATATACTATATAATATATATATATAATAAGTATATATATATAAATAATATACTATGATATAATTATAAAAGTATATATATAATAATATATGATATATATATATAAGGAACATTTATAAGTGGTTGACTCCTTTAATATTAGGTTAGGTTAATTTAGGTTAAGTTTGGTTAGGTTGGGTTGTTAGGTTTAGGTTAGGTAGGTTAGAGTTAAGGTTAGGTTTAGTTTACTCAAAATTTAAATGTATTCTTACCCACTAAATTATTGAGAGATAACGAAACATTAATTATTGATTTTTGCTCCTGGAGCAACCACTTATATAATTAGCCATATATATATACTAATATACATTATAGTATATAAATATATATTATATTATATAAATATCGTATAGATATATATATATATATATATATATAGTATCATATATATATATATATACTATTATATATAATATATATATTATATATTATAATAATATATATATATATATATATATATTTATATATATATATAGAATATATATATTATCTTAATTGGAGCTCTTTTGATTTAATGTCGTAGCACTATAGAGTCTGGTTTGTGTAATTTTTCTAAAAAATATAGAGAAAACATAATCAGTTTTCATAGAAACTAGTATGAAAAATAAAAAAACAGGAGAAATAGAATTGGATATAGGCATATACCACAAAGTGGAGTTACAAGAGCTCAAGTGGGGTACAGGGCTTTTAATAGGAGGAAAGAAATGTTTTAATATTCTGATAAAATTGACATTTGGATTTCATTAGGAATATAGACTTTTAAAGGACATGTGGAGAAATGGATTTGTTCAGTGTTTAAGGATAACAAATTATGAAGTCTATCAATTTACGGACAAAAGTATCACCGTATGCATATTCTTTAAGATAAATACAATTTACATAACGTAAACCTACTATCCTAACATTACCTAACCTAACATAATCTAAACCTATCCACCTACTTATTATGTGCTAATTATTTTGATTGGGCATGCCGGTGGAATTATTCTCGGTGAACGTCGTCCTGTGGATTTGGTCAATTAATATGCCGGTTGCTCATACAAAATAGTCCTAGAGAGTCCACTAAATAAAAACAATAAAGTGAAAAGTGGGAAACAAAAAGTTAAATTTACAAAGAAACATTTAACAGAGAAGTAATAGACTATACGAATGCACATGACAAAACTCCCTAAAAAATTA
>JABUQX010080521.1:0-15000 GCA_015478945.1 Trachelipus rathkii
CATAAAGAGAACTTAAAACAACTCTATATCATACATTCATGACTCACTGGAGCATTATATCCTTACTTTGCTAATAGTATAATAATTAAATTAAATATAATTAAAGTATAATATAATATAATAATTAATAATTAAATAATAATAATAATATAATTAAAAATAATAAATTAAATAATTAATAATAATAAATAATTAAATAATAATATAAATAATAATAATATAATAATAAATAATAATATTAATAATTAAATAATAATAATATAAATAATATTTAATAATAATAACAATAATTAATAATTATATTAAATTTAATATATTATATAAATATAAATAAATTAATATAATATGATAATAAATAAAATTAATACTATATAAAATATAATAAATTAATAAATTAATAATATAAATTAATAATAATTAATAAATTATAATTATATAATATAATATATATATATAATAAAAATAAATAATTAAATAATATTAATTATGTAATATAATAATAATTATAATCTTATCACATATAATTATGATTCAAGTATATGAAATAGGTAATATCAAGAGAAATATTAATAAAATAATAGTATGGATGACTACTGCCACCAACTTGCCCCTAGTTAGTTTAAATCTTTCGTCATTAGAATATAAAAATATATTCTGTGTACGCGTAGTGCCTTAAAATATAAATTGAGTCTCTACATATATTTTAATCTAAAAATAAATACAAAGCTTATAAGTACTATTGAAAAATGCAATTAGATAATAAGCTAGAGATTTTAAGGTATAGAGGAATTTTAAATTAGTTGTACCATATCTATAATAATTAAATACTCATAGTGAGATACCAAATGATAAATTAATCTTATAAAGATACACAACTTAATCAATATAGAAATATAAGAATTAAAATCTTTTAGAGAGTATTTAAAAGTTTTAAGCATAAAACCAACAGGCACAAAGCAGAAGTGTCACTCTAATCCTACAAAAATGAGTCTAATAAACATTTCATCGTTAAATAGGTGCAAAGATGTTAAATAAGCGGAAATGATTGTATATATATGTTTATTGATCTGCTATAGGTATATATATACGATAATTATCGATGATTATTTATTAATATATAATCTGATAAATATACTTCAGATTGATTTATCAAAAAATTAATCTAGAGTATCATCGAGAGCTCAGACCGAGAAAATATAAAGAAATATAGTAACCAATTAAATATATATTATATATATATATATTAATATATATATTAATAGTATATATAATTAATAATATTAATTATATATATAATAATATTAATTATTTAATTATATTATAATATAAATATTTATATATATATTAATATCTATATATATATTATTTATTATATTAATTATATATTATATATATATTATATAACTATCATAATATCATAATGATAAATTGACTAGCGGAGAGATAGCTTTAAGCCTATAGAGATACTCAAATCACTATATTATTAATATAATTAATAAGTATATATAATATAATATATATATATATATATAATATATATATAGTTAATATATATATATATATTATTATATTAATTAATTTATAAATATTATTAAATAATATATATAATATATATTATATATTAATATTAATAATATTAATATAATATGATATATTATATATTATATATATATAATATTAAATATTCTATTATTAATATAATATTAATATAAATATATTAATATTATATATATATATATTATATATATTACTCGCCGGCTTGAAAAGGCCAAAAAAAAAGATTAACCTATAGTTCTGGAATACAGTATTTGATGGCATTGTAATTTTACGCGCTCAGAATAGATAAGAAGAATATAAGAAAATCGATAATATAAGAATAAAAGATTCTGATTGTATAGTATATATGGGTATGAAGCAACATGCCTCACTATTAGTATGTCTTTAGTAAAAAACTTTTTATAAATTGTCTCAGCAATTCCACATACTCCACACTTTGGTACTAAGCAACGTTATATCGTCAATCGTTGTAATATCTATATTATTGCGAGTTATTTTTTTACACTTTTCTCTACTTGAAAAATATCAGTATAATGAGTCATTAATAAAGGCTTAAAATAAGAATAAGACCAGATAATATAACTGTGTAATTAAAAATAATAAAAATCTATAAACTTATTAATAAAAAGCTTCTCGAGATTACTGTCGGAGAAGGATTATTGCACTTTAAATTCTGTAATTCTCATAAACACTTATAATAAAATATATTTGTATATATCTACTAAAATGACATTCGGAGCTGAATGAAGAAGAGATAGATTGAATTCAGATGCGTAATTAATAGCCTATTCAAACATGAATGAATGGCTATAGTAATGTAATATAAAAAAGCGATTAAATTTACCAATAATTTCTGATTCATATAGTCAGAAGACGCCAATCTCCAAAATCATTACGCCCTGGATCACGAGCTACTGAGACTATTTATTGCCTGTACAAGTAAAGAAATTCGATTAACAGAAACTACATATAATCCATATAAATAAAATTTTCTACATAATTAAACAATTAAAATCCGTAATCTGATCAGTATATAATAATAAGAATTTATTATGTAGACAGTAATTTTACAGGTCGAAAGGATTTTGTTCGACAACATTTTCTCATAAAGTAGTATGTTCCAAAAATTAACGTACAGATATCACTAATATATTCATATGTATGGCAGATAGTCGACAACAATTCAGAATTAGTAAGCTATTAATAGTATAACGTAAATTTTATAGAAGGTCTACGAGCCACCGTGAGAGGACCGTGAGATCACTATTTAACCATAGACTCTTTGTATTATCTATTTCAGAACTAATCATACTAACTTATTAAGAAGGTATATAATAAATATTATAGTAAGTATTACTCTTATAGTTTTATAAATATTATATAATAATTAAATATTAATATATTTCACAATCTAATTGATTAAATAATCCAATTATGCCTCAACTTATGGATTAATATATTACGAAAACACATGTATAAAAATTTAATTTAGTTCACAAATGACGTTAGGACATGTACTAAATTTAGTAGAAAAAAAGCACGACACTATTTTTTTAAGAAACGATAATACTATTTTAGCCAAAGTAATAGAAATTGGCGAAGTAAATATTATTTTATATAAAAAGACAAATTATATATAAACTAATTTTATGGATAGCTGTTCGATCAATAATTACTGTGATTCTATAGCTCTTATTATCATATATATAATAAATAAATATAATTATATTCAACATTATTCTAATTTGATTTTATTTAACATTTTATTAATAAGAATAAATAATAAATAAATAAATTTAATATATATATTTAATTATTATGATATAATATAATATAATTTATATATATTATATAATTATAATTATTATTAATTAATATTAATAATTATAATTATATATATATTATATATAAATATTATATATTAAATATAATAGATATATTATTATTATTACTATAATTATTTATATTATTATATTATAATATATAATTATACTAATTAATATATTAATTATAGTTATAATAATATATAATATAATATATTATATATAATATATATATAATTATAATATAAATATAAATATATATACTAATATATTATATATGATAATATATATATTTCAGTACAGTTGGAGCTCGTGGTCAAATTCTTTGGCAGTAAAAGAAAGCACTGCAAATCTAATATATGATTATATAATTATATATATGTATATATATTATGTATTAACTAAATTTTTTTTAATACCCGACCTATTAGCCACTCACCTAAACTTACAACGTGTGCCACAGGAAACCTCTATTATTTCTAAAGGGGAGGAGCTAAATAAAAATTATAATATATAGTAGTAAATTAAATAATCCAACTATATACCAATCCCTATATTTGACTCTATAATATATCGACTAAAATTCTCTCATTTGTGAGCCGACTATAATAGAACGTATATTTTAACCTATTAATGAGAAATAGAAGAATTGAAAATAAGGAGGAAAAAAAACAAGATAAAAAAAGAGGTTAATAACGCTTGAAAAGTTCTTCCTGCATTTACATTCTCAGCTCTAATAAAACGAGAGTAGTTAAGTTTTGTTTTCTAGAAGAAAAATGACAAGATACTAGAGAGCAGTGGCGGCAGGCACACTCCTGAGCAAAGGTTGCCAGTAGAGCGTAAAAGAGAACAAGAGCAGAAATTATTTTTCTCTTGAGTCTAGAGAATGAACAATAGGCCACCACGTGCATCTAGAAAAATTTTTCAATTCGCTATATGGTTCAAATAAAAACGTGAAAATCAAGTTGAAATTTACGTCGGCGGCTTATCATCGATCAAGAATTCCTTGCGAATAAAGGAAATTAATTAATATAAATATAGGAAAGTAAAATATATATAGTAGTAGTTATATTAACTCACTTTATATATTTAACAAAGAAGATATGAATGAGATAGAGACTGGACCTAAATGATTTTATTATACTAAATATCGAGAAAATTGGGGAACATAACAGTTCCAAATAAGTATCTAAATTAGGTTATTATATAATATGATATTATAATGTTATTTATTTAATTTAAAAGTTTTTTATAATATATCGATATATATGGCAAAATAAGTGTATATTTAAAATCTATATAAATATAATTAGGAAAACATTCACGATTATTATGAGAAATATAATTATACTGATTTTATAATATTCTTTTTAGGTTTCGAGCGTAAGGCAATTGAGACTTTGCTACATATCTGTCCTACCTGGACACACAGCGCACACATATATGAACGAGCCTCGCGAGCTACTGTGTCAGGAGAGGTCATTGAGTATTGCGCATATAAGACTATACACATAAATCAATCAATTATATAATATGTCAATATAGATAATATAATACTGAACTAGTACTAATAATATTGAGTAATAGTTTATAAATATCAAGATAAGTAGTATATATGAAATGAATTAAATATTAGGAAGATGCGAAATAAAATAAATGGAATATTATTATCTCAATACTATGCCTTTTATTATTTTTTTTTACTTTTTATTTTATTTTATTTTTTTTAATTAAAAATACGTTATTTTTTAATAAGTCCTTAAAGAATAAATGTATATAATATTTATATTATATCAAAAGAATGCCTGAAGCACGAACTAAGTATTGCAACTCTCAATATGATAAGGAATGGAGAATAATAATCTACTTAATTATATAGTTATTTTAATATAGTATACCTATATTAAAATTGATAAATCCGTTTTTGTAGATCTATTTTTATATTATCTATTATATAAAATATAGTATAATATAATTATATATAATATAATAAATTATATTATAGTATACTACTTCATTATAATATATTAATATATATATATTATATATATATTAATATATATATTATAATATTAATATATATAATATTAATAGTATTAGTATATATATAATATTAATAATAATATACTACTATAATATCTATATAAATAATTTATACATATCATATAATTTCTTACTGATATATTATTCACATAGCGCCCGTATGTCTATACTCATCTGGCCTACCGTACTAAAAAGTACGCCATTATGACAGTGTGACGTCTCGTGTTACAAATAATTTCTTTGTAAGTAAGGTATACAATATATAAATTATGATATACTATATTATATAATATATTATTAAATTATAATAAATATTATATCAATAAATAAATTAATATATACTTAATAATATATATATATATATATTAATAATTATATATATATATTATAAATATTAATATTTAATATTATAATGTAATATATAATATATATAGTAATATATAATATAATATTAATTATATATTCATTATATAATATATATATTAATAATTATATATAATTATATATTAATATATACATATATATAATTAATATAATATAGTAATAATATATTATGTATATAAATATAATATAATATATATATATAATTAAATTAATCTAATGCGATTATATCAGCTTCTTAGATATCAATGATATATATAAGCCATCAATACCATTAATCGTCAACTCTACATGTCATAGCTATCTAGATAAAGATAAACATAAGTGTGACTGAGGAATGCTGGTCCAAATTTTAGAATGGCGGAAAATGCAATAAATAAAAAAAAGAAAAAATATATAAAAAAAAAAAAAATAAAAAAATAAAAATAATAAAATAATAAAAATTTATTACTCTAATCAAAAACTACACGGATAGCTTATATAGCATAGTCAGAAAAGGAATAACTAAATATTTTTGGAATCCCTCGTATATATGATATTGGAATAGGTAATATATATAAAAAAAAAATAAAATATTAATAAATAAATTATTGTTAAATAATTAGGGTATATGATATAACTGATAGTAGATAGGCACTATTTGTAGACCTATTGTATTGGAGTTACTCGTTATATAAATAAATAGACTTTCTATTTAAAATAGTTTTAATTTTTTTAATGTTTAATAAATTTTCTTAATTTTTTAGGTTTTTTTTATTACATTCGAGATAATCCAAATATTTTAACAAGAGATTCCAAAAATGTATTATTTCATTTATCACTGTATAAGCTATCTTTGTTAATTTTACGAAGATTAATTTTTTTTTTATTTTATTTTTTTTTAATTTTTTTTTTTATTTTAACAGTTTTACATTATCGAGTAAATAATTTTCTCGCATCAGGTATACCTAGAGAAATGTTAATCCTTTCCCGGTAGCTAATTGTATGATTAGTTTATGAGAATAAGTATTGATGTAAATGTGGCCAACTTCTAGAGGTCTATGGCCATTATATATCATATATGAATATATATATATTAATATATTATTAATATATATATTAATAATATTATATATAGTATAATATATATTTAATATATATAATATTATATATTATTAATTAATAAATTATTATATTAATATATTATTAAATAATATATAATATATATATATATATATTATTATAATATTATTATATTAATATATTATATATTATATATATATATATATAATAATATATATAAAATATTATGAAAGATCTGTTTTGGCTAAGAGATAAAATATTAAAACTAATATTATAAATTAATATAAAATTTATTTTTATAAGAATATTATTAATTAATTTAATATTTAACTATTTTAATTAATATATAAATATTAATCTATTACTTAATTTCCATAGAAGCGGTCGTAACAAGTTTTATTAAGATACTTTCTTGTACCTTGCAAAAACAGATTTAATCTCATCTTTAATTTTCATATATTTCTGAGCATAACTATATATAAATATGCTATTTTAAATTTTTATTATATATAACTTTCGATTTTCATATAATACATTTAATAAAATTTGTAGTATTGAAGTTGTAGTATATCTGTTAAAAGTAACTTTAAATACACATTATAGTTATATATAAATTATATATATTATTAAATAATTATATAATAATATATATAATATAATATAATATATAATATGAATAATATTGATATATATATTACTATATATATATATATAATATATAATACTATTATATAATATTTATATAATATTATATATACCGTTATATATATATATAATTATATATATATATATATATATATATATATATATATATAATAATATTATATATATATATATATATTTATAATATAATATACTCTATGTATACTAATATATATTATAGTATATATAATATATAGTATATATATATATATATATATATTAGTATTATATTGAGGGAGGTATATATATATATAGTATATGTATAGATATGTTATGTATATATAAATATGTATATATATATATATATATTATATATAATAATATATATATATATATAGTATATATTATATATATATATTAATATATATATATATATTATATTATATTTATATATGATATAATATATTGGTATATATTATATATAATATTATATATATTATATATATTAGTATATATATATTAATAAAGTATATATATATAATTATATAATATATTTAATATATCAATATATTATATATACTATATTATAAATTAAATTATATAATTAATTATAATAATATTTTATAGAGCGAGAGCAATGGCAGAGATGAATTGGTATTCGATAGTATGATATAAAATCTACATAACTGTTAAGATTGATTCATATAATATAATTTATTATAAATAATTAAAATTAAATAATAAATATTTCAATAGAGAGATTCTTAACATACACTCTAAGAATATAATTATTATTAGTAAAATTTTTAAATGATAACTTATGTATTAATCCAATTAAAAGCCTCAGTATTTAATAAAATTAGAGATATACCTTAACAATTTTAATTAAAAATCATATAACACACAAATCTATTTTTATATTAATTAATAATGTAATTTATAATATAAAAATGTAGAGTATATATGAAAAAGCAGAATATTAATACTTAATCATACTTATATACCATTACTGCATCCAATAATTAAGCATAAATATCCCTATTAATTAAACATGAGGATAAGGTATATACAAGAGCTAGCATAAATATAAAAGTAGACTAACGAGAAGATGAATCTAGAACTAAATGCAGTTATTCTTCTAGACTCTAGTTGATGTTATAATATGTAATTTTAATATATGGTAAATATTAATAAGAATAATATTAAATAAGTTCTATATATATATTATTATATAATATAATATAATATAAGTAGTATTATACTATAAATATATATATATATATATTATAATATTTATATTAATATGTATGTAAGTATATATATATATATATATTTATATATATATAATATATAAAGTAAAGTGTCATATCTAAGCAATAAAATAAATTATTATATGTATAATTATATTATATATATATATTAGATTATTTAAATAATTATATATATTATTATCTATGAGCTTATATATATATATAGTATATAGCATCAAAATTTTAAGGATTATTTAAAAAATAATAAACTGCTAATGAGAGTCGTTACTAGCACATATTTAAAACTGAACCATGATAGCTTTAGAGAAAATATATATGTAAATAAGAACTATTTTTTTAAGACTGCAGAGGAAAAGTTAACATAATTGCCAGTCACGAGATCGCCACTATTCAAAAAAGGATCGAGTCAGAATGATGCGTGGCGAGCGATTGCTACATAACGAGATTTACCTTTTTAATGAGTTAAGGAGTTGAGATTGAATGTAAAATTTTGACGATCGATAGGCAATGGATTAGCTTTATCTCTTGAAGTCAAAAAATAGTATCCTTATTTCTCATATAAGCATTGTCAAATGATTTTAATGTGCACTGTCAGACTTCTAGATAAGCAAATGATCTTTTTTATATTTATAAAATAATCTTCCGTTCTTCTATGATTTGATAGCTAAGAAATACTATAATTTATAAATTATAAAATTATTAAATTATAAAATTAAATTACTATTAAAAATATATATTTAATGTCATATTATAAATATAAACCTCTTATAATAATCCAGACTTAATTTAATTTATAAATTTATCATTATAAAAATTCTATATAACTCATAAACAGAAGTCATGAGAATACGCTTTATTATAAGTCAGTAACAGAACAAAGTGAGTTCATAAGTTTTAGCCAAACAGATGAGTACATAAAAGAATGAACGGTGCAGTTGGAGTTAGATAAAAAGTAAGACTTTCTGAAAAAAAATTCATATGAGCTATTCTCAAAGGAACAGACTTGTGTATCAACTTTTCTGATGATACCGTCATCATTATATTTATAGAAATAATCGCTGTAATATATATATTATATGTGTAACGTTATTACATATAATAAATAATATATTATATATAATATATATATTTGTATGTTTTATATATATATGTGCTTATATATATATATATATATATATTTATCTATATAATATATATTTATATTATATTATTTATTTTTATTTATATTTAATTATATTTATATATATATAATATATATATATATATATATATATATTATATATATATATATATAATTATATATATATATATAATATATATAATATATATAATTATATAATATATAATAAAGATATATAATATATATATATATAAATATATTATAAAGAGAGGGGAGGAGAGAAAGAGAGAGAGAGAGAGAGAGAGAGAGACAGCAAGCGTAGGAAGAGGAGGAGAAAAAAAATTACTAAAATTATTTTTCTTCCGAATATGGTAAAGGAACTGGTTTAGACCCTGAAGCGAAAAGTTTCGTTCTCGTTGATTCTCGTATTTTTTCGTTCGTCAGGCAAGGGTAATAATGTCCTGACCTGGCCTCTATATTTTACCTATAATGAAATAAATGAAAAACTACGTACGTCCATAGCATAGAATTTTACTCTTAAGATAAGATTTACCAACAAATTTCAAATGAAATTTAGTTATTATAATTGCTATTGCTATGTAGTTGTTTTTCTTTAAATTTTTATTTTATAAATCAGATTTCTTTTTTCACTTTCAAAAAAATTGTAATAGTTAGTTAACTTTACCATTTAATTATTTTTTATCAAAAAATACTCAAAAATATTGGGTAGGAGCTACTAACCCTACTACCCTATTAATACGCCCTGAATTATATATAATAACTATATAATATAATATATAATATATATATTATATATAATATATATATATATATTATATTATATATTATTAGTATTATATTAATATTTATAGTATATATATAATATATATATATATTAATACATATACATATATATATAAATATATATATATATATAATATTATATACTACGAAAGAGAAAGACCTTCTATATACCAACATTTATAACTAAATTGAAGGTTATTTAATATATGAAATTAATATCACGATAGTATTATATTATACGTATATAGTATATATATATATATAATAATATATTTCGCTGTTTTTCTTAAATTAAATTTTTTTTTTTTAATTTTTTTTATATGCGATTAATGGATATATATTATATAATACATTTTTATAGTATATATATAGCATTTTATATATAATTATATATAATATATATTATATATATAATATATATTATATATATATATATATAATCATCGGTATCTTGTTTCCCAACGGGTAGAGTACGCAAACATGCAAGGAAAACAAAATAGATGGGTAGAAAAACCATGACCTGAGTCGAAGAAGAAGCCCCTTAACAATATTCCTCCCATACCCCTGTCGCACGGCTAAATTCCCACTCTGAATCTTCACAGACGCGTGCCAGTCACCACTGTGGTATCAATGTCAATTCGGGTTTCATCCTGAGGCTAAGCCCAACACTGCATGAGTGCCCAGCAAAACCACGAATTTTTATTCCTATCATGCACCAATCTTTCGCTGTGTTAAATTAACATTCGTTCCTTTCAGATCACTCTCTGAATGCTCAATCCAACTTTTCCTTTAGTCTCCCAGAAGGTCGATTCAAAACACACTTATCTCTCTATGCAACCGTTTAACCATTCTTTTCATAATTAACCATAATATATATATATATATATATAGTATATATTATATATATATATATTATATATATATATATAATATATATATATTATACTTATACTTATATCTATATATATATATACATAACATATATATATATTATATATATAATATAATATATATTACTATATATAGATATATATATATATATATTATATATATATATTATATATATAGTATATATATATATATATATATATTATTAATTATATATATAGAATAGTATAATATAATTATATATATATATATATATATATATATTCATATAATATAATATATATAATATTATATAATATATATATATATATATCGATATAACATATATATAATATACAGCTATATATATATATTATTTTTATATATATAATATAGTATAGTATATATATTTATTATTATGTATTTTTATATACTATAATATATATAGGATATATTTAATATATATAGTACTAATATATATATATATCTATATATAATATATTATATGATATATATATATATATATATATATATTATACTATATATATAGTATAATAATATATATATATATATTATATATATATATACATGGGTCTAGATGAAATATAAATATATGAAATATATTTATAGTCCACAGAAGGTATATGAATAGAAGTTATTAATGGTATCTATATTGAATATAAATAATATAATATAAAAGTAATTAATATGTAAATATTATATATATATATATATAGTATAATAATAATGATTATATATAATTATATAGTATATATATATATAGTAGTCTATATTATAATATATATTATATAATATTTATCAAAAAGTTTCCCAAGTTTAAGAGTTCTAACACTTAAACCTCGAACCTCTATTTAAAAAAATATACACGATTTTAAAACCATTTACAATAATATTTGAAAAAAGGGGAACAAAGAATATTATTTTATGGAGCTGTTTACGTTTCCGGAAACTATCGCTGTTATCCTCTTCGGCAACTAAAAATTTTTCGCTTATTACTATAAGCAAAATAAAATTTATAAGTACACGTGGGGAAAAAGGCAATTTGGCGTCTCACATCTTCCTCATCTTCTTTTCAATTTTATTCAAAAACAAAGATTTTCCCTTTTTTTTGTTATAAATCTCTCAGTGGCAGGATCACTATTGAAAAATCCTTCTGACAAATTTGGTAATTTATTTCGTTGAAATGAAATTAAGAACTCTATCAGTTGATTTTAAACTTTTTCCTTTGAAAAAAACACAAGCAGCTTCCTTCCCCATTCATATCGTGGTCATTTCGGACTTATGTTAAAATAATTGCATTACTTGCATTGACCCCCTCCTAACCTCCCCATATGTTGCTCTTTTTCTTTTTTTAAAGTGGTTTTCAAAAAGTCCTGTCCATGAATAGGGGAAACTATGGACACATGAGACGGTATCTTATAAGACGCCTCCTGATACTCGCGCTTGGGTGGTATTCATTGTTAATCAGAAGTGCCGTGATTATGGTTCTGGGAAACTGAAAATATTTAATAAGGCGAAATTAAATGATTAAAACATGATTTTTGAAACAATGGCTCCTTCCGCGGTTCCTCTTTTTAAATTCACAAGGTGTTATACAATCATGAGGAGGTATGCTTCGATGATGGTTATGCCCGTTTGTAACCTGACTATTTTCCACGTCGAGACAGTTTTCTTACTCAAATTAATGATTTAACCCCTACAATTGCTTTTACTTTTGAGAGAACAGATAGATGACATTTGTTTTTTTCCCCATTTGTTTTTAAAGAATTTTTTTAAAAAAATTTTTGGGGGAATTAAAAAAAAACAGACAGGCAACTTATCTATATTATCGAGTTATCGAAACCGCCAAACAAAGGTAGAAACCAACTTTTCGATTATTTTTTTCATTTCCTCCCCAAATATATTTAAGAAAAATAATTTTTTTATAACATGTTTCTCAGAGCATATCATTATTGCGATCCACACCATTTCTACAACAGGAAATTAATTTTATTTTTCAAATAATTTTTCGAGAAACTGGCCTATCCCCCTTTAGTGATCAAGCAAAAACAAAGACATGCTTATATGAATTTTCTTGGTCTTTGAGGAAAACCTCCCCTGTTAATTTTGAAATATTAAAATCAGTTCTTTTCCCCAAGATCTACTAGACATCTTTAAATTCATGTTAAATCATTTATTTGACAATTATATAGTTTTCAGTTTCCCAGAACCATATCACGACTTCCTGAATTAACAATAAATACACCAAGCGCGAAGTAATCAGGCGCGTTAATAAGAATACTGTCTCTGTGCCATAGTTGTCTATTATGGAGAGACCTTTGAAAACACTTAAAGACCAGAAAAGACAACATATGGGGGCAGGTTAAGAAGGGGCATGTAAAGTAATGCAATATTTAAACATAAAGTCCGAAGAATGGACCACGAATATTGAATAGTGGAGAGAAGCTGCTTGTTTGCTGTTTTTTTCAAAAGGAAAAAGAGTTTAAATCAACTGAATAGAGGTTCTTTATTTCATTTCTAACGCGAAAATATTACAATTTGGTCCGAAGGATTTTTCAAAATATTGATCCTGTCACTGAGAGATTTATAACAAAAAAGGGAAATTTTTTTGTTTTTTGAAATAAAAATTGAAAAGAAGAAAAGAATGTGAGACGTCAAATTGCCTTTTTCCCACGTGTACTTCTTAAATTTTTTATTTGCTGATGATTTAAATTTCAATATATTTTTTAGTTCCGAAGAGGAAACCGAGCGAATAGGTTTCGAAACGTAAGCTGCTATTTTAGAAATATATTTGTTCCTTTTTTTACCCTATTTTATCCTTTAAAATGGCTTTTTAAAAACTTGCTTTAGCTTTTTTATACACTTTATCTACTGTATCATTAAACTTAAGTATATATATATAAATATCCTGCTAAATATAATGCATATTTCATGTATTTTTCTGTCTTTATGTATTAAAGCCGAAATATATCATATATGATATATATATATATATTATATGCATTTCTTATTGCGTGTTATGAGTGTGTGTGTGTGTGTAGGTGCGTGGGAATGGGGGGGTGGTAGGAATGTTGTGGTATGTGGTTGGCTACATAATACCATTAATTAAAACAGCGATCGGTAAAAGCAATATTAAAACTTCCCCAAGTTTTCTCCGACCTTAATTAATTATTGTGAAACAATTTGTACAATGGTTCTTTTATTTTTACATAATTGTCAAAAATAGAAAAGTTAACATCTCCGGGGAAAAAAATTGAACCAAAATTAAAAAACTCTACAATAAAGAGAATACATTACTATCAAAGCTGAAAAGCTTTCCTGGCGTTTAACATCGTTTATGACCCTTCAAGTCCTAGCATTAAACTTTCATAATGTTTTACAATAAAATAACAAATGTTAATTTATACTT
>JABUQX010080521.1:20000-71540 GCA_015478945.1 Trachelipus rathkii
CTTTGGATTTTTTTCTCTTCTTTATGATGCTATGTTTTTATATTAATTGGTTTGTAAGATAATATTCTGAGTTTAACTATTTTTTGATTAAGTTTCGTCTTTTTTTTTTTCTTTATTCTTTTGCTACTTTTTTATATTAGCTTTGTTGCTTTTTGGTCTATATTTTTGATTTTGTAAGTTATTGCTTTTGTACAGCCATACTATATTTACATTAGTTCTCTTCTTTTTTTAACTGAGTTAATTATTATTGTGTTTTTAGGATAGGGGGATTTAACATAAGATCGTTAATATGATATGAACTAATTATTTTTTGTTTTTTTTTAGAGTTTCTGTTTTATATATTGTATCATTCTATTTTGATGATATAGATTATTTTAATGCGGTGCGTGAATCTGCATCAATTATAACCAATTTAAGTTAATTTTGTTCTATTTATTTTGGGCGTATGTGATTAAACCGCTTATTTTTTTGGGCGTCTCTTTAACTCTGGCGCGTAGCATCGAAAATAAATCATGTTTCTAGGATATTTTAATGCCTATTATTCTATTCTTTTCTTTTCTTGCACTTTGTGAGGATTAGTACTTGAGTCTGTTAATCATAGTACGGAATGGTATACTGCAAATTTTAATGATGTTCTCCCATGCTCATATAAGGTTTCTGTGACTTTGGGTGGTTTGTGTCGTCTCTCGCGGTGACTCAGTTATTGAAGTACTTAGTGATTCGAGTAAAATTAATTAAGCTTTTTTAATTTTGTTAGTTAGTTTAGTTAAAGTATCTAGGACATAAGATTTTGTTTCTTATATTTTGTTTTTGCCTTTAATTATATTCTCTTTCAATCTTTTTAATTTGCACTATTCTTGTTGGTCATTTGTATATATTTGTATTTAATTTATCTTGTTCTCAATTATATAGTGATTGTTATATTTTTAGATAGGTTTAGCCTTGATTGGGGGTCTGAAATGGGGACGTCGACTCCATGTTCTACAGTTCACTATTAGTACCCATATAAGTTGTATGTTATCTAGAAATCAAATCATTATGTGTCGTACCCGTATTCCTCTCCACTAGTTATATCAGAGTTGAGTTTTACTTATATTTATATCATGTCTTATATTTTTGGAAAATATAAACTGCTCTATAGTCTTACATCTCACTCTGTTGAGACTACATTGATTATATGCTTTTATTAGTAGGCGTGGTATTACCATGAGGTTTGGCTGATGAGTTTTCGTTTGAATATATCTAGTTAGCAAAGTCGGGTGTTTCAATTACTATATCTACCAAAGAGGACTTGTATCTATAGGTATGTGAGCATTATGATTATCGGTACCTCGAAGAAATGTTTATGGGTGTTTACATACCAATTTGACTATACGTACAATCATGTATCCGGATTGACATAATTGATATGTCTACGTTGTCATATCTAGTTGTGTGCATTATAATATTCATATATGTCCTTCACTATAGATATCTCTCTAGTCCTGTTGGACACTTTACTCTCTCACGATCATCCTTACCTAACTCATCATGCTAGTAGATATTGCATTATAATATATCATCTCTCAGCTGATCTGGAGCTCTTTTGTCTTAATTCATCTGTTTTATATTGTTATTTTTATGAACCATTCCCACTTACATGAATTTTTCTTCTGGGCACCTCGCTATTCTCCCTACCTTTTCTTAGTCTATTTCGCACTACTGCCACGCTACTACAACTCATAGACTAATAATTTTAATTGTTGCTATGTAATAGTATCTCATTTAATGCATTGGTCGTTTGCATTTTAAAATAGTATATAACTTCATTAAATCTGAGATGGTCCTAAAATAATGTGATATTTTTCTAGAAGATATTTTTCTTGTTTTAAGACTCCTTAATCTCGTCTATCTTTAGGCTATCGGTATACGAAATAAGTACATATATCACAATCTATTTTTCTTCTTGTTTTTCATAAGTACGAATTGAATCTCTCTAACGTAGATACGTATCATATAGTGCTATCATAGTTATACATGATCGTAGGAGTGTTTATCTGACTCTTCTCCTCGTTCATAAATTGGTATTGTAGGTTTAGCTATGAGGCTCCTATAGTTATTCTAGTTAACTATCGCATGTTCTGATAGACAGAATTATAGTTGATATAAATATCTTATTTTTTCGCACTTTATAATTTGACTAATCATATGTCCCTTTATAACATAGTAGATCGTATCATATGAAAAAGTATAGATGTGTAGCTCGATGAGAGTATGGATATGTTCACTAATGGTTCTTGTTATTTTTCTATCTATCATATGTCTTACATTACTCTTTATCACTCAATTGACTGTAATCCCTGATTTACAAAGCTATCTTTGCTCTATTATTTATTTGTTACTAACAATCCGTTAGTTGCTGAGAAAGATTTCATGAAGTTTTCACTTTATAGCTCGTATATTTATTATATGTACGCTCAATTTCCCTGTAAATTACTTAACTTATTCTACCTGACATCTTACCAGTTAGTATAATAGTGTTTAGTAACTTCTATATATTAACTACGATGTTAAGTCCTAATATATCTGATTTAATTCCATAAGGTTCCAATTTGTTTTACTTTTTTCTTTTTAGAGTTCTAGATTTCTATAAAATTTTATACCACTAGAGAGCTGTTCAGTTATCCTCGCGAGTTTCATGTGATTGGGGATATTTAATCAAGCGTGATATAAAGGTGTAGTCATCTATAGCAAGAATATAACGACACAGCGCAATATGTATTCGACTCTCTTGACTCCAGATGTATCAACAGAAAAGTCTCGGGAACAAGCCTGCTTTAGTATGTTTTCTGTTTGCTATATGATTTGCACAGTTTAATATGTAGTATGATTGTATTGTGATCAGAAGTTTCGCAAATGAGACATTAAGTTTTTTATTTTCTTAGGGTCAATCTCTTTCTCTCAGGCAACTCTATGGACAGGTTTCTTATTTGTTTTTAGAGATGGTGCATATATGTTCCGGTTCCAATTATTTGAGGCTTTATATATTTGTATATAAGATATAAATTTATCATAGTTCTATAGTTAATTGCTTCAAGTTGTGTATCAAACGAGGATTAAAAGTTTGCAGTCTTATTATCATATAATGGGATAAATTGAGGTATTGTAGGAGGGATTGTCTCGAAATGATCATATTAGAGGAATAGGATGAAACCTATATACAATGGTCTTAAATATTATCATATAAATTTTATTTTTAAGGATGTCGTACGTTATAAGTATGAGTTTATTGATTTGGATATGTTTCGTAAACATAATCATTAGATGTTGTTTAATATATAGTGATGAAAGCTTATTTAGAGTAATCAATGTTTATTTATAATTAGTTTGCTTTAAAGAACTGTAAATAATGACTGAGTATTAGTTAGTAACAGTTTATTTCCGTATTAAAATCGGTGATGAGAAAATATGTTTCAAATGATAGTAAGGCTAAATATCATATAATTTCATAAATTTTTAAATATAAATAAATATATTTTTTATTAATATTTTTGTTTTTAAGTTTGGTTACATTATATCAACTCAAAAATAGCTAAGAAACGATATAATTGAGCAACAAATGCTTAAATATTACTTAGACTAAAATTTAATTGCAAGCTACGATGTGAAATGAGTCATAATATTAACAATACTATACATAAGTTATCGCTTTCAAATAATAGATAAATCAACTACTCGAGCCAATATTTCTTATATTAATAACATGACTAGTACACATCTCATTATTTTCTAGTACTAGTTATGAGAATTTTTGATATGAGTTCACTATCTCACGTACGAGTGCCAGTAAACAATGTAAATTAGAGTAAATATAAACATTAGATATTAAATCATTTATAACATGGGTATAAAAACGATTCAACCACAACTGTTGTGGATAGTAACTCATAACATAAACTAAAAGTACTATATTGTCTAGATCTCTTGATGAATCTGAGATCAAAGGAGTAAGAACTACTACCTGTTACTTACATTCTCATCAATGCGTTAGAGAGATGATATCAAATTGAGATATATTTACTTTGATGTAGAGTTTGTGATCTGATTACTAATGAGATCGTATCTTATGTATAATAATATGATGATTCATAAAGTACAATTATACTTATTCACTTAATCGTGGGCTATGTAAGGCGTTTACACTTTATCAAATTATATAACGTTTTATCAGATGCCATCATTATCTTTTGGATAATACTATGTTTATCTAGCTTCTGCGATAATACAAATGGTGTTGCTATGTTATTTGTGATTGCATTTTTTATAATGAAGATTTAAGATAAGATCAATCCTGTTTTTTACGTTGGATTTATTTTATTGTTATAATAGTCTTTGATCTCTGTTGTATAGTCCTTTATATCTATCTGTGTGTTTTTTGTAATTTTCTATTTTTTTTTTTTGTTTCTTTTTTTTATCTTTTTTGTTTTTTGTTTTTGGGGGTGCTATGTGAGAGAGAGATATTAATGTATGTTGCTTTTGTTGAGCTCATCACTCCTTCATTGATTTTATTCTTTTCTTGTCTTGGTTTTCTGTGCTCGTAGTGCTGATTTGTTCGCGCTTCCTCTTACGCAGATGAGGTGACAGTAATGTGACTATATCCCGGTATATATGCATGTAATTCATATAGCTCTTGCATACATGCTTCCCTCGTACCGTAGACCTTCTACTGTAATTACTTTAATTCAGAGTTGATGCCCTTACAGTTTTGAATAAGAAATTAGTTCAAAGTATAATATTAGTAATACTCTTATATCCACTGGAGGAATCATCTAGGGCCCTCTCCTTAGTGTCTCTTATACATTTTCTCGCCCATGTTCTGTTTTTTTTTTTCTTTTTTTTTTCATAATTTTATTGATTTTTTCGTTAAATCCACCGTGAAATTTATCTGACGCAACTTCCTCCTATTCTATTTCATTATGTAGACTTCATTGTCTCAATGTCTTTCCTGAGAGTATATTGCGCGTTCATGAGGAATTTTATTACTTAGAGCTATGTCACCCCATATAGCACTAGTGGCTTATAAATAGCTTCATCTGAGTATTAACTCTCACGAGTGTTCTCATTCAAAATGTGCGAGAACTGAGCACACTGCGGTAGTCGGAGTAAAGCTATTGAGTATTTGACCAGTGTAACGGCCCTAAATCTGTTGTAGTAAACAGAGACAATGTGATTATAGTGTAAATCGCTAGTCGACTTGTTTTTATAGTCGGTCTTACTAGCACGAGATTTCTCCTTTTCTTCTAGATCAGTGCGTACTAGTGAATTACTTTCAAGTCACGAAACTTTCCTTCAACCCTTGCAGCTTTACACGTAGAATCATATTTTGTTCCGGACTAGCATTGCGCACTCCTTCTATCTATTATATTAGGGTTCAAGCCTCTTCGATTAATTTTCGGAACATCGCGGCGCGTCTTATACACTCATCAGGGAGCGTCTCGATCGTTTTGTTTCAGGATGTCCCCTGACATTGTAGGCTATATATATAATTAATAAATTCTATTTCATTTGCAAAATAGGATAATGTCAATATAATGTTTATTATGGTATATTCTCGTATAGACTAATTATATCAGTTATGGTTATTTACTCTGGTGTCTCTATTGGACAAACCACTGGTGTATGCTATCAGTGTTATGTAGGGCTACAGTATTTTTTTGACTGTTATTTCTGTGATTATACGTGAGCTGGTATTATGTATAGAGAACTGAGTTCTTTATTGGTTGGATTATTTATTTTTGGTCCCGTTTTTAGTTTTTTGTAGGTAGTTATAGTGTTAACTATTTCTACTCTAGATCTTTTTTTTGTTGTTTTTCTTATTTATTTCTTTCTTTTCTTTGGATATAAAAATCTGTGGTATAATTGCACTGATCTGGTTATCATTGCGCCGACAATTTAGTGACTAAGTCATGTAACTAGGGTGTTGTTGTGTCTTACATATTAATGACGCTCACTCAGGGGGTGTGGATTCTTGGGGCTTGTTTAGATTATATCCATTAGATCGGCGGATTGTTATACGCGTTTGTTCATTTTGCGAGCTCATTCACGCACTCGGGCATGAGATTTACTCGTCTGAGATTTGATATTGAGTCTCTTGTGTGAGAACTGTACCTATAAGTATATCATATGCTGTGTATAATCATACCTATGATAATTCTTGTTGTGTTGTATACGTTGTAGTCGCTTATAGTTTTGAATTTTTGTTTGTCTTTAGTGAGAGTTTGTTTTTGTGTTTAGGTGATTCTAATATACTCCTTGAAATCTTGTGTTTATCGTACTATTAGTGAAGGTTTATGCGCCCAGTTTATTAATCGAAGACCTGTAGTACGTGTGATTCATATCTTATCCGTAGGAGTATACTCGTGCTGAGAGATGGTGAGTTACTAGTCTCCACTGATTATATGTCATTTGTTTATGATTGAGTGCGTATGAGGCATGCGCTTAATGTATTAGGATTTTTACATTAGACTGGGTTTTTTATCGGCGAGAGTGGGACTATTCTCATTACTATTCTTTCGAGCATTTGTTATTCCTATTCCAAGTTTTTAGGTTGAGCCTCTCTCGTTTATCAAATATGTGGACCAAGCTCACTAGATACATAATATCTTATCTAGTTAGTGTAGGAGCGTTAAGCGATATGCACAAGGAAGAATGTTATGAGGTAAGTGGGACTGTCGTGTTTATGATATGTTCCATCTTGGTTCACTTATCCTATGAATTCTCTCTATTCTCTTCAAACTTCTATGGTGTTTCTTTTGTGTAAGGGACGAGATATGTAAGTGTAATTGAAAATGATACAGATAGTGGATGTTTAAGTTCTCAAATATATGTGTCTTTTTTAGGCGTTTTAATGTATAAAATAATTTGAATTTAGGGGAGATCGATTGAAACCATTACAATATTTCTTAGCAGTGATATGATGATGTTTATTAATGAGCTAAAAATACATAAGAGATTTTGTAGAGTATAGAGTATGTGCGCGATTTGAATCATTTGAGTGGGATTAGTGTGGTATTTTTGTAGGATTGTTTCTCACATATGTGTTCCTTGATTTACTCATTATTTCATTACGAGGAAGTAAGGACGTTGTACACAATAAAGCTTAAGTGCAAAATAGGTCGCTGATGCGGTTTATACTTAATACTGGTTATTTGTATGCCCGCCCTTTGCTCTCCCTGCCATAGATAAATTCATCCGTGTTGACCGGATTGTGACTCGAGTATTTAAGTTAAATATATTATATAAAAGAGTTTTGAGTAGTAATGACCTCACTTTTAGTTTCTTCATGACTAATTATAATAGTTAGCTATGTAGTAATATCCATATTATTGTTATATTGAAGATTTATGTTAATTTGCATTTTGTAAAAACTTTTGAGCAAGTTATGAGTGCGTGGTGTGCATGTTAATTATTATTGGCTCATGTTATACTATGTGGTTATGAAGGGTTTTAGTTGTTGAGATAGAATATTATGGGTCTGTTGTTGTGATAGGTTAGGTTCTTAGAAGAATGTTTAAATTAAGATGTTTTTATATTTATTATTGTTTGTTAGATTAGATCACTTATAGTATGCATAATGAAATTGAACTGTATATAATTACACAGTCACTATATAAGCAATCAAATATTGTGTGAAAATTATTAAATGAACATCGATATTATGGTTACAAGATTAAATTAAAAGATAAACTCTTGACTACTGTGTATTATTATAGTAATTTAATCGTTTTCTGTTTGCTGAGTTTTGTTTGGTTTCTATATAACTGATGTATGTAGTAGTTAGTTTCCTATACTAATTAGTATGTACATTGCGTTCTGATTGACAATATTGCTGGGGGACGTTTCGTCGACCTTATGTCTGTTGAGAGGCAGTCGCAAAGAGGTTACAGTTTGTCGTGAAAAATCTTGAATTTTGAATTTCATGGGTGTGCCTAGTCGGTGTATAGAATTATTTAGGTCTTTAATTATTTTATTTAGAGTTTATATTGATTTTGATTAAGGTGTAGGTATTATGCGCACTTCATCTCCCAACCTAAATTCTCTTTTGATGTATTATAGTAGTATTATTTTCACCTTGAATCACAATTTATCACTTATTTTATTTTGTGTTATGCTATAGCGTTAGTTAATTTTAATATCGAGATACTAAGCGTTAATAGGTTAATGTAGAGTCTTTTTATTTTTTGTATGTTTATTACTATTATTAACGATATACAAATTTATATGTAGGCGTAATGATTGATTATAAGTACTGTTACTCATAATATTTGGTATTACTACCTGATTTGATTTGCGTTCTTTTAGTATATGTATTATGATCAATCGTATTTTATTTTTTTATTATGTTTTTTATCTAATGGTCTAATTATTTCGTTGTTGTAGGGATCTCTCGTCTAAATCTAAAGAAAGTGATAAAGGACTGTTTATATTTTATCTAATCATGTTGTAAATAGATAAAATCTCATTTCCCGTTAGACGTATCTCTGTTATAGGAACACAATACTATTTTTATTACTGATTTTCTGGATTTTTTTTCGAAGCTATTTGCAGAATGAGGGTTTTCATTCTAGGTGTTACGAGTTTATTCTCGATTGATATTCTTGTGATGATTGTGCAAGAGTTATGGCTACATTGTTTTATCTAAAGAGAGTTGTACTGACCTTGTGAAAATTGTCTTTTACTTTTACGTCTTTAGTTACACATTGGATATTCTTTTATAACTTATCTAAATTGGTGACGGAAGATATCGCTACACGGAGTTGCTTATTTTGTTCTTTTATGTAAGATAATTTTGATATCTTTAATAATTTAAAAAGATCATATATAAAGTTTAAATAAAGTGTATCTTAAACTGCGTATTTGATGAGGACTCAGTCGCTGACTGCTCATGACTAGCTTAATGGCTTGACGCGAACTAAAATCATGCTTCACGAAAAGTAAAACTATGAACCAAAATTCTCTTCTCCTCTTCGAGCGGTAGTGGGAAAGAGGGTTCTGAACGCATCCCTTCACTCAGCCCCGTTATTTGCCTATCTTATTCTCCTGACACTAGTTGTGTGTGATTAGTTTTTAATTAAGTGTCATCTAACCACCCATATCACACCTTGTTAGAGTGCCACTGACTAGTGACTAAGTGGTTAAGTTCTGCTATTATGGTGAACAGTCACACGGTATAATTGAAACTAAAATTACGAGACTCACTGAGTATATACTAAAAAGTTCAAATTTTTTATATATTTATTTTAAACTAGTTATATAAATATATGAGGAGTAACGGCACCGGTTATTGTACATTAGTGTTATGTTCTTTAATCTTGATTCTGGTTTTTGTAATATATGTAGTACTTTTTAATATTTATCTGAGGATAATACAGTTCCGAAAAATTATCAGGATAATGTTGACAGTTGTATCTACTAAAGAGTGATATTTTGACAATCGGTATCTGTGTGTTTAAGGATTTTTTTGGAGAGATTATCTACGTACAATTGAGTTTACTTATTTTGAGTCTTATATTATTTAATTGAGGGTCCTTTTATCCTCTATTATTATCTTGAACTTTAGTATATCCCATCTAACTGTCTCCCCGCTTAGTCTTTTATTGCTATTTTGAGATTAGATTTTGCTATGAAATAATTTTTCCATATTTGATATATTCTATATTTGATCTATTTTATAGAGGTATAGTCTATATTGTTTTACTTAGAGGGAGATTACTATTATGAATATATATAGTATCCTCTCTCTATCTATGGTTCTACTTAGATATATTTAGGTTTATGTTATTCCATGTCATGAGTTAAGGCGGTGATCATTCATGTTTAACTTATTATGTTGTTGGGTTCTTTTAGTATAGCGCACGCGTGACCTACACTCTGGTTACACTTAATTTTTATTTTGGTTCTGTATGAATTCTATCGAAGGCTTGTTCGGTTGCTCTTTGTCCGTGTGTCGATTTCACTCTTAAGTCCGATCCTAATTAGTAGGCCACGACCCTTCGCTATTCACTTCTTTGGCGCTTTTCATTTAGTGTTTCTTCAATAAGTTTGTGGTTACCGTAGCCTAGAGCATGTCTTCATTGTGGTGTGTGGGTTGTCTTAGTTGAATGCTTGGTCCTGCTGGAGGGTATGGTTTGCTCTTTCGTTATTACGTATTTGAAGTGGAGTAGGATGTGACCGTGTCAGATCAACATAAAATTAAGAGTTATTGGCGTATGATCACCCTCCACCATGTGGATTACTTGCTTTTTATTTCGCGAGATATTCTCAATTTCTTAGTTATCGTCTCTAATTTTGCCAGTGAGATCTTACTGAATAGTTCACACTTATAATTATGATTATTTCAACAAATAATTCTGTCCATCCCAATGTTAAGTTATGTTTAATCTTGGGGTATTTTCAATTTTTCATTTTCTCCTAATTTTGATTACATTACTTCGTTTTTTTAGTTTTTATTTTTTACTTTTTGTTTTTTTTATAGTCCGACATTTTGTGTGTTCCTTTATCTTTCATTATTTTTTTATCTCTCTTTCCTTTTCTTTATTTTCTTTTCTTATCATTTTCCATTATTGTACACTTTTAAATGGTTTTTTTCTTTTATTTATTACGTCACTTAACGATACCAATACTGTAATCTTTCGTTATATTTATTATTTTTCTTTGTTTGTGTTATTTTTTTTTTTCTGTCTAGTATTTTCTTCTCACTTTCGGTGATTTTACTTAGTGACGATTTCATTTATTTATTGTTTTTAGTTGTCTTAGTCTCTTTTTTAATATAATATAATATAATCTGTTTGTTGTTTTTATTTATTTATATATCTCTCTTTATCATATATATTCTATAGTGTTCACACTTAATTATTTTATAATTTAAGATATTCAATACTTTTATTATATTTAGATAGCTTTTTTAAAATTTTTGCTGGGGAGTAGAGAGGAGCTTGGGATTTTATTTCGTGATTTTTGTCATATGTTGTAGACGTTTAATATTTTGCCCTATTCCGTTTCGTGTCCCCGTTGATGTTTTTGTTATAATTGAGTTTAATAGTAAGGTGAAAGACGTACTGTAGATTAAGGTATTGTGTGGGATAGATAGTATAGATATATTATATTAAGGTTGCTTTTGTTTGTTTCTTATGTTTTCTATTTTATTTTTTTTTTATTGTTGATGTTATTGAAAGAAGAGATAATTAAGCTAATATTTATTTTTTACTATTTTTTTATTGTCCATTTACTAATTAACTTATATTATTACACATTTCTTTTTTATCTATATTTTCTATATTTTTTTATATTTTGATTTTATTTATTTTTAATTTATATATTTGTTACTACTATAAATCTTAAATTATTATAAAGGTACTTTATTATTATTATTTCAGTATATATGTTTTTTTTTATATATTTTATTATATGTTATATTTTTTTTTTATTTCTAAAACCGAACAAATTTCATATAAATATGTGATAAGAAAATCACTTTTAAAATTGTGTTCTATTAATTGCCAATATCTTCGTTATTTTTTCTTGGTTTCTTCTTATTTTTCTATTTGTGAGACCTTTTAAGGATCTTTTTTTTTATATATCTTATTTTTTATATTTATATTTTTATATTTTCTTTCTCTTTTCCTTATTGCTTTCTTTACTTACTTGATTTTTATTTTTTTTTTATTATTTTGTTTTTATTCCTTAACTACTATTTATATTTTTTTTATTATTTCATATTTAGTATGAACTTAGTTTTTTTTCTTTATTTTTGTTATTGGTTTCTATTTATTACTTTTAAGTAAGATATTAATGACATTATTATAGTCCTTTAATATTTTTTTTTGTGAATCTTATTAATTAATTTATACTTTGTTATCAATCTCTTTTTGACATTGTGATTACTTATATTTAATTCTTAGTTATACATTAATATTTATTAATTATTTTATATTATAATTTTATCTAGTACAGACGCTTATAACTTTATTAGATGAATTGAGATGATTTCTTGAATTCTGGAAATTTTATCTGTTACATATTGTTGAACGGCTTTTCTTTTTGTTATCAGCGGTGCAAAAAATGTTTTTATTATAATTTCATCAACACTCTCATTTGTCCTGATAATATTAGTTTTTTTATTTTATTTTGAGGTATATTTTTATATTATTTTTTTTTTTCGAGTATGTATTTGGATTTTATTCTTGTTATGTGAAGCAGGTTTTAGGTCCGTTTTAATATATAATTATTCATTATATTTAATCTGATATTGATATAATAACTCTAAAATATTTATAACTCTAAATATATAGATATAACTAATATATATATTAGGTTTATTATATTTAACACTTATATTTAAATTATATTTATTATTATTATTGCTAAATTCACTTTATTATGGCTAATATAGTAAAGACTGAAGTTACAAGATTAATAATATTATATTAAATTAATGCTAACTTTTACTATATATCTTCTTCAAGAATCATTTAAGATTTATATTGTTGGTTATTATTTCATTTTTATTAATTGGCTCCAATCACACGTAATTCATTATGAGTAGAATAATTTGAATACTTGATAGATCTTTTAATTAATTATTAATTATTTAAATAATGTAACATTATTGTAATCTATATATAAATTCACTTAACACTATATTATAGTATTTAATTATTATCCATAATATTAATTATATATCTTAAATTAACTTAATATATAGTGTAAAAAATCTGGTATTATTGATGTCTACTTATCTATTTTAAATTGTATTATTTAATTATCCATAATATACTTAACCTTACTTATTAAAAATAATATGAATCAAAATTTACGAATATAATATATACAAAAATACACAGATCGACACGTGCCGTCATGTCTAAATATGAGGTGATTTCTTAGATTGTGGTACAAGGGGAGTTTGCGGTGTAATAGAACGGTTATTATTAATGCCTGCAATTCCTCCTGGCAGTGTACAACACGATACTAATATAGTATACTTTAAGATCCTATTAACACTACTACTAAGCATAGCTAGCTCTTACTTTTTGGCCCTGCGCTTAGTTTGATTAGATATTGTTTTAACTAATTGAGCTATCACGAGGCGAGAAAAAACTATCTTAGATACTACTGCTATTGCGTTCAATATACTCACCTGTATTTAGTTCATATTAAGGTTTATATTCTAGTTATGATATAATATTTAGTGATTTTTGTAGCGTATTTTGTATATGAGAAAGGTTTCTATAAGCTTCGAGGCTACTTATGGTACTTTATTCTCGCGAGATGCGAGCTAACGTACAGTTTGTACTCGATTACAGCATGATATTACTAATCAGTACCTATTTATTATCTCTTGAGGTTTTGATATTTCTGATTTCTCCATTTTAAACTATTTCTCTATTACAGAAGTAAAGTATACGGGTGGAGTTTGTCATTGTCCTGAAGACGAGTGTATGCAGGCGTCGGTGGCGGAACACCAGATTTACACGCCTCACATCTTGATGTCCTTTGGAATGTTATGAGCCGTAACGAAAAGCTAGTACTACTGCGCTTGAGCGAATCACCGGGAGACGGCATGTGGGCCCGGCTAATACCCATACAGTTGTAATTAGGATGCTATTATTAGTTATCAGGTGATAACTTTAGTTCTTCGTGAGTGTCACCGCTGTTCGTGTGAGCCTTGGACGCGTCCAAATTATGTGTTTTTCGGTTTAACTCTGTCTCTGATGCCACGTCTTCCACCGAGTTCCGCGAATATCGGAATCGTTTGAGGTAGCGCACTATTATGTTAGAGCCCTCCTAACAGTTAATGAGTTACATAGTAATTTAGAAGAAATGACCGACCTTCAGTTGATCCCAGTGGGATTGTGTGTGAAGCATCTGCTAATATGACATTTTTGGACCCTACATTAAAAATCCTTCCGCTTTCGACAACCGCAGCACCGCTTACGCGTTTTATTCCTCTAATGGTATATACTCAGTCAGCTTACGCCTCTACTCACGAATGAGACCACACATTTATTACCAGATTTCTATTTCCTATCATATCACTCTATAAAACCAACCTGTTTTTTTTAATGTTATCAGTAGTAATCTAGTTACATTCAGGTTATAATCTCCCACGTAACGTTCTGGCCGTATTTTCCCACATGAATGTCATAATGCAACGTCAATGACGTGGCCACGGCGGCCACATTCACCGAAGGTTCGAGTCGCGAGGAAGAGCATATATCATGTCAGATAAAGAAGTGAGAGTGACCAAAAAAGATGTCCTCAATTGGTTAACTACAGAGAGTATTGTAAAACAAATCGTCAACCGACTGACGGAAGCCTCCAATTCTTTAGGAGATGCATGGTATACCACAAGACACAATGCCTTGAAAAACAGTGACAAAAACATGCGACAATAGAGCACGCACTTGTATACCCCTTCAGAATATAATCAACAAAAGCCACTGCAACCCTAAACTAACACTGCGAGAGAGCTCAACGATAAGATTAACCCGCATGAAACTCGGTGAATAGCGTTAAGAGCATTAACACTCTCATAATATATAGTATTTCCCTTTAATAATATAATCAATAGCAATTAATCAAAAGTTGAACTACAAATAAATAGTACAAGCACAAATCCTAACATAGAATAAGAGACTAATTAAAGGATATATACACTCAGAAAGCAGTTATCCTAAACCGAAGTACAACATTGCACACAAAATATTGAAGTACGGTAACTTCATCTCCACACTATGATGGATGGTTCTAATTAGCATGGTCTCCTAAACATAATAAATAACAATGTTAAGTTTCAAATGAGAATGAAAAATAAGGAGACTAGAATAATATATATATAAAAATTATAAAACTAAAAATACGAAGAGTTAATATAATAATATAATATATATATATTATATATAACGAAAATAATAATATTCCACTTCATACTTCTTGTATAACAAATAAAAATATAATTATAACTTTAAGTATATACCATTTCTAAACACTTGGCCAACACTAAAATGTAACAATTTTCTTTCATACAGCGAGGTTCCTCAAGAGTAATATATCTATTGGGAGAGAATGCAGTTACAACACGGATATATTTCTGTTTATTCCAGACGCGATGAATACATCCTCAAACACTCCCCAGAAGCGCGCGCCCTCTCCCTCCTCCCCTTTGGGGTAAAGGAGGTGAAATAGGTGGTAACTCTACTAGTTTGGGATGATTTATCCACTCACACAACTGCTACTCACGTGAGAAGTACCGAACATGAGTAGTGCTACAATGAAGAGCATGTTCCTGAGCGTAATTATACACATATAGGAATGAAATGCAAAACAGAACAGTGAGGGTGGACACTATAAAGTTCACACTATGCCAATTCATAAAGACACCCAACCCTTTTTATTATACTTCCGATATACATGTGGGAGAGGCTGAAGTAACAGGATACTTTATTAGTAATATACCAAGGATAAATGGAAGACCTGTATCTCTTAATGTGGAGAACATTGATATAGAAGATGTCGTTATCCATTAACATATAAGTATATAGATATACATGAAATCAGATATAATGCAATAGTTCATTTATAAATGAAAAGAAGTATAATAAGAAGTAAAATAATAAAATTATAAGTAAAATAAGAGAAAATCGTACAGGCATATAGAAAAAGAAACGTCATCCATTTATAGATCTTGAAATGCAGCTTAACATTTTTTATACATTTCTGAGCAGTAAAGTATAAGTAATTATAATTTCCCTGCAAAAGGAAGAATGAGAAATGAATTATTTTTAATGATTGTCATTAAGAGCGTCTATATGGTTCGACTGATTATATATTAGGTCGTATACTTTCACCTATATAATTTTCTTGATTTCAGTTTCAACAAACATATAGATACAATACAGTATAAAATATAACCAAGTTATTATAGAGTATTAGATACTATAATAATGTAATACTACATAAAATAGATATATTGACAGAACATACATAAACAGTGATAACAAATACTAAATAGTTTATTTAATATAAACAAAATTATATATATTATTAATATATGTTAATGAAATAATTTTTTTTATTAATTAAAGAATTATATTTATGATATATATAATATTTATTATTTATCTTCTGAATCATAAAACTTTAACCGTTTATAGAATGATTATATATACTACTATTACTAAAAAATCAGCTAAATATATTCCAATTTAAAATTGCAAGGCTACTGATCCATCATTTAAAAATATCCTGGCTACCATTTAAAATGGGTATTAGTGTTGATTACCTTAAGAAAATACCGATATCTTGCATATTGTTGATTTGGTGTGTAAGTTCTTTTTTTTATAATATAACATTAAACAAAAGACAAATTCACTTAAAGGGTACTCGGCTAGCATTTATTGGGTTTTATTTTTGTTTACATGTTCTATAAAAAAGTCAATTTTTCACTTTCTGTTGTTGTTGTTGCTAAGTTAAAGATACAATATATTTTAAAGAGATTAATATATTATTAATTTTAAACGAGCCGTCCCTCTGTATGCATTGAGAGACAGAATTTTAATAACCAGAATACTATATAATCATATATTGAGCATTCTCCCAAATGGCAACAACGGATTTAAACACACAAACAAAGAAGTAACTTTAAAGTTATATTAAATTTTTTGATTTCTATTGTAGTCGAGAAGACTGACCAATAAAAAAACTGGAAGTCGATCATAGCTGCTATGGTTGACGTATGTTGATTTAAATGGAAGGGAAGGCTACTGTTACAGTTGTATCTCTGTCAGAATTAGTTCGATTCACCAACTATGCAAAGCTTTCTCATGAAAAAAATATATCATATTTGATAAATTGACAAGATAATGTCACGGTATTGTATTACACTGACCGATTAGTAGGGGACCACATAGAATAAAATACACAAATACCAATATGTGATTATATTTATTCTTCCCCTTACAACGACCTGTACTAGCCAGCCAGTTATTAAACTAGAATAGAAATTTCAACTCCAAATTTTTCAGGTGTGTAATTAAAATTTGCTGTTCGAAATTCAATCATTTAATTTCAAATCTTGTTTTATAATTATAATAAAGATTAAAGAGTTATTTTCTTACCAGGGAAAATAAAGTCATGATTGTTAGGAGAGGGAACCGTGTCAGAGTACTAAATGAAATAGCACAAGAAGGAGGCATAGAGGTCGAACACATGGATGATATGATATACACATGAGGCACATAAACTCAAATACAAACAGTACATAGATAACTGAGGTTTAATATGAAGAGTAGTCTAAATAATTATGTCACAACAAGCAAAAAGAATTTTAAGAGGCTACACATAAATATTACTCTAGGGATATAGTAGGCACTGCGATCTAAGATTTCTTAATGTGTCAAGAGCTGTTGTTGAATGCTTACTCTTTACTTAGAGGAAGTCAAACGTTGAGGAAGGTTGGGAGTCACGCGTTGACAACGTAAATGCCTTATAAGAATGTGAGAAGATCACGAGAGGCAATGAGGTCTTGCCTGCTCATTCCTTAGTTCTGTGTAACCAAAATTTAAATAAATTAAAAGTTTATGAGCTAATATAATAAGCAATAAGATCCAAACAAATTACCAAAAACAGCAGTCACAATAAAATAACTACATCATATGTAAAGTGTTTCACCTACCCCTCAAAGCGCCAAATTCTCCAGTGAGCACACTAGCACATTTATGCACAAACAACTAGCATCTAACCGAATACGGCATCAAAACAGATGGTTATAGCTACCATGAGGCCAAGATAGCGTGTGATAATTGTGTAACAGACAGCGTATTACAAACATAACATCCTTTCTTTCATTGTAAAAGTTGTGCTATAATTTAAGCCATATTAAGTTCTGAGCGAGTGCAATATTTACCAAAAATATAGTTTAGGGAAGTTAGTCTTTATAGTAGTATTATTTGTTCGGCTATATCTATCTGAAGATAACAAACCTTCTGTAAACAAGGCTCCCATCATAGTTTTTCAAGACGTGGGGAGCTTGTTACTCGTACACCGGGCGGCATGCTGTGGAATGCAGTCGGGAACGAGCTTCCCTCGGTTCTGCCCAGCTCATGAGGCTTCTGGCTCACGACCAGAGCGAGAGATGCTGTATCAAGATCAGATAGACATCGCCCAACGTATGCCTAAACACGCCTGTTGTAGTTATTAATCGTATTTAACTCGATATGCCCCTCTCCCGTATTTATGAAACTGAAAGAGCGTTATACTGTGGTAGAGAGAGTAGCCATAATGTAACATTTATCATGCCTAGTATCAATATACGATATAGATTACATACGATTGAGTTAGCAACTATAACATTCATATAATCAATCAGTCAAAAGTAGAAGGTTCAACTTATCTCTCTCACAGTTTTTTTTAATATTGTCTTTATAGTTTACTTATAAGATTCGATCGTTTTATTACCATAATTCAATGACAAAGTAACAACCAGATATATATAGTCAATAAGCACCCTTGAGTTAATAGTGGATTATTTATCGTTCAAATAGTATGAAACAGATCCCTCACAAGTAGGACCAGTGTGCATCAAATTAACTTTCTTCATATTCTCTATTTTCAATACTTGCCCACGAAATTACTTTTTCGAAGTATCTTATTTTTGTACTCACTGAGCATCCTCCATAGCGGGCATGCGGATTTTATCCATAAAGTTTTTATTATAAATGAAAATTTGAAAAAAACAAATGCTTGTAGTGATTTTAGGATACCTTACTTAATACATTCTTTTTAGTTTAAACTATAAAGTGAGGATTTTTGAACTTATTTTCAAACAACGAAAGTCCCAATAACGCTCATAGTATGAATTAGTTGCAAGAAAGGTCTTTAAATTCTCAGTTCCGCATACCTCATCGAAAATTTGATCATAAATTTAATAATTCTATTATACGTCTCTATGGTCTCTCCTACGGTACTAAATTTTAACAAGTTTCTAACTCAAAAAAGGAAATAATTTATTTTACTACCCAGTAAACCTTCCATAAGGATCTATCTAATCAACTCATTCTCAATTTATTTTTCCTAAAAAATAAATGGATACCATCTTGCATTGATTCAAGGGTTAATAACATTATACGCATTTCCCATCTTGTGAGCTTTTAGGAAAAAGGCATATCGATGAACGCTGCTGACCTTCAGTTTTTAAATCTTAAATGATAATATTTGTTTGGAATTTGGAAAGTTGTTTTTTTTTTCAAAGGGTCTTTTATTTTATTTGTTAATTAATACGCAAGAATTTTTTTTTTTTTTTCGATTACTTTTATAGAACATTGTGAGGGAGGATGTATGTATTTAAGTATGCAGTATTTATGTTTATTACTTTATTTTATATCTACTATAACTGTTTATTTATTATAAATTTATCGAATTATTAATACAGTACATTAATAATAATTAATTGCATTATTATGTGTTGATTTAAGTACTTTAATATATATACAAATTATATAGATATATATTGTATATATATTATATACGTACTATATATATAATATTTATAATATTATATCTATTTATATATTAATATATATTTTCTTATACTTAAGTTATTGTAATTATAATAATCTCTATTACAAATATATTTATGTTAACTGTTATTGTTCTCCGCTATTTCGGGAGAAGATCTATAATATAAATTGACGTAAATCCCTAAAATTATTTGTGCTTTAAACTTTATTTAGTAAATAATTTTAAATAATCTTTTATATGTATTATATAAATATTTTTAATTTGGTCAATTTTCGCAAAAAAAAAAAGAATTTTATCGTAAACTTTATGAAATTTGAATAGAAGATCATTCGTTTCTATAATAATAAACTCGTGCTAAACACGAGCAGGATTAATTAACCACACACTGATTATTAATAATTATATATTAATTATATTATCTAATATATTATACCTAACTACTATGGCCAGAAAAAACGTATATAGTATATATATATATTATATATATATATTATATATATAATATAATCACTATATATATTACAGTGCGTATCCAGGGGGGGGCCAGGGGCATGCCCCCGCAATTATTTATGAAAATTCTCATAAGTCATACATCGTCAAATAATATAAAAAGCAGGGTTAATTAATATATTATAATTGTCGCTGTTCAGGAAACGAATTTCGTAAGTCTATGGGAGGGGTTTTAAAGAGAAAGAGAAAACCGTCATAAATTTATCTATTCTATTATATATATATATATATATATATATATATATACTATATTATATTATATAATAACTATAATATATTATTATATATATAGTATATCATTAGGTAAATATATATATATTAGACAGAGAGATAAATTTTTATTCTTTTCTCAGCAATAACTAGTAATGAGATAAATTTACTGGTGTCAGTGTAAAGTTATCATTCTATTGTTTTAAGCGATCATATAGAAGCGCTGGCATAGTAGGGTTTGCCTCCTTTTCTTTACATTTTTAGTTTCTTGTTTTTAATCAAACATAAAAAAAATAAAAATAAAGAATATGAAATAAGAAAGTATAAAAGATTTTATTACCACCAAAAAAAGTAAACAACTTTATGGTAATAACAGATTTATAGTTTCCAAAGATGATCGCTCTAGAACTGACGAATCAGTTTTCCTGACTTTTTCTGTATGCTAGCGCTGAAAATTTCTCAAGTAGACAAGTGATGTTTTTTCCTTTGCCAACAGGCGACAATCAGATTACAGAAATGATTGTTCATCTCAACAGATTTGGCATTCATAGTTACGTATTTAAGCAAATAAGGAAAAGTGGAATATTAAATATCTCGGAAACCAGATTTAAATATATATTTCTGTGTTCAGTTTCTTGTAAAGATATTTTCAAAGAAGTGGCTTGTGATAATTACGTGTTAGCTTATCTGATAAACGATGGTTTATTATTCAAATTGGCATTGTTTTTGGAAACAAACAGAAAAAGGTATGACACACCGGAATTGGGCTCGTTTTTGTATCAGAAGATGTATTCACTTACAAGAAGCACATGGTCTTTCAATAAAACACAGGAACTAATTCATAAAGACTCGGTAGTAAAGATTTGCTGTTAGAAAAAGCAGTTCAAGAAAATCCGGAGAGCTCTGCAAGGCAATTGACAGTTCAGAAGAAAAGGGAAGCCGTAAGATAGTAAGAGCGGCTATATTCCAATTGCCTGACAAAAACAATTCGATTATGGTAGACCAAAAAATCGTCTACTTGGACATTCAGATTCGGTCGAATCAATCTTTTGCCTGTGGAACGATGGCATTTTGATCTTTTTAAGATATCGTTCTAATGCTGGGGAGACATGTTCTTTCAGAACATTTTAAACTGTGCTAGGAAATTCCGATGACCAATGTACATATAGCATTCCACAGTTCCCCAAAGCTCTAATTCATCATTTGCGCATCTCATTAAGTAAATTGTGCAAACACATGAAGTAATCACTTTTAATTTTAGCCGATGAGCGCCATGTGCAGAAAGAACAATTACGTTTGTCGTGTGTGTTACTTGATATTGTTTACTCTACGTTCCAAGAAGATTTTATGTGTTCGTCTCAGTAATGATTTGACGGGAAATAAACCTTGCAAATTAATTGAAGAAAAAAAGTAACTGAACTTGGTTGATATTGGAATACTCTAAGAGCACAGGGTATGACAGCATGCAGCAGGCAATGAGGTGTGAGTTCAACGAGTGTTAAGAGATTAATAAAATGAAAAATAACTCAAGCATTATTTATACTCACTGCTCTTTGCAGTGCTAAATTTATGCCTCAGTACGTTCATAAGTCAAAATATTCGAAAGTGCATCTGGAATATTCAGATATGTTGTAATTTGTTTTCTAAGTAGCTAAGAGACAAAAGATTTTGAGAAAAATAGAAAGAATTTATTCCTACAGGTTCAGCAAGAAGAGATTAAAACGCAAGTTTTGTGAAAACTCCGAGGTGCCAATGGCACGAATCGTTTATTATTTAAAAGTTTATGCCGATTAGCAGATCTCGAACAATAGATGTGAGTTGGAACAGTAAAAAAAAGTACCTTAATTCTAAACCAATGTTTATAGTGCATCTTTTCTGGTTTCTTTTCTTGTTTTAAAATATTAAACAGAATGTGCTATTAAAATAATTTCAGCACATGTTCTGTTTCCTCATATGGACAAGTCGAATATAGTTAAAACACTAAACTTGCAAGCTATCAGAGAAAATGCACACTTGATCATTCTAGACTAGATTTTGCAAGCTGTGTAAGCCATTGATCCGAGCTGCAAGGTATTTAAATTGCTCGTACCAAGAGTTACAAATCCAAAATTTAGACCATTCCTTTTATCACTTTTGGATGATTTTACCCAAATTTGGCGAGGTTTTTAATTTTACCAAATTATATTTCCTATCACCTTTGTCCACGAGAGAGGGTGTACTGTGCCATATGAGAAAGGTAAGATGTAAATTTGCAACGAAAAAACGATCTCGAAGCCAAATTGAGATTTAGAACGCGAATGGATTTAGCGAAGTATGAAATTTGGCATCACAGCACAGCCAAAAAAGAGCAATAGACAAACTAGTTTCTTTCGAAGGTCCATTTTACAATATTTAACTGCTAAATTGATCTTATTGTGAAGATACTGTACTAGAGTAGTTTTTATTATTGTAGTACATTTCTCGAATTCTGGATAATATTGGAGATGAGAAGTTGAGAACACATATTAGACATTTTTAACTTCCAACACTTCGCTTACGTTATGCAATTAAATTCTTCTTCGGGATTATTCCGATCACACATTCTTATCTTCATTTTCTGTTCTATATTTTTAAATCTTCTACTGCAATGGCCTTTCTCTTCTACGAGGTGAGGGTTTTGCAGTTTTGGAGCTACAAGCTGGGCAAACTTGTGGTAGTACTCCTTTGACCCCTTGTTATAATTCGAGATTAAGTTTCAGAGTTCTTTGTAGTATTGTTGAAATTTTAATCCTTGAATGATAATTTTAATTTTGGTCTTTAAAAGTGGAAAAAAGTTTAACCTTTTGTCGCTTTCAAATATAAAAAGCCGATCTTTATATGTTTCAAATGGATGAATTTGTTGAAATGTTCTCATTCAGCTTTGTATAAGTTTTTTTTTTTCTCGTCGCAGTCGTAAGGGTAAGTTAATGAAAATATATTTTGGAGAATTCATTTGCCCCTAGACATCATATCGATACATATGTGTAGATGTTTTTTAATGTGATTCATATAACTATTTTCCAGTAGTAACAATATGTGTTACTAATATTCTCATTTATGGCTGAAATATTTTCCAAGCAAAAAGTAGATTAATTAGCTCATACTACTTGGTCTATGAATAATCTTGTTTCAGTGTAATTTTTTCTAATATCTAATTTTCTTTTTTTTAAATTTCCCGTGTCTAATTTTTGATATTATATTTTGGGGTCTAATGAAGATGAATACTTCTTAATGATTCTTTTATTTTTAGTTTTTACTGCAAAAATGATAGAGATTTTATTGCAAATGAATTACTGTATTTAGATTTGTTTTTTTTTCATGTTAAATACTATTAAAAGTTTTGAAATCTATTTTATTATTTTTGCTTTCTTTCTTCTCTTCAATTATGCACTTCTTTGGTAATAAATTTTTTCTTTTACTTAATTGTTGTATCAAAACTTAAGATCTTTTTCTTTTTTTAGTTGAGTTTGATGATACAATACATAGTACTTTTTTTTTTTTTTTTAGTAAAATGATTTTATCATGTTGTGATTTAGTTTTTAATTTGCATAGTTTTTTATTTAGTGTTGATTAATTTACTGCGGGCGGATCTTGCATACTTCAAAATGTAATTTTATTCTGTCTTATAGTGTTTTATTCTTGATAGTTATTCCATGGAGCCGCCTTGAGTATTATCTTTCCATTAGACGTTACCAGCATTCATATGATATATGGATTCAGGTCGGATTATGAGTGACCACTATCGCTTCCATAACATCAATATGTGTCATTTGATCTAATAGTAGGATCCAGTACGTCGTCTCCGTATAGCTCATAATAGTTTTAATTGTTCTGGTTGTGAGATTTATATAGGTGGGAATGAATTTATGGACTAAGGATTCTGGAGATTGTGTTGGTACTTGTTGATTTTCGAATAGTCACATTATATTCTTATGTGAGCGGTTTTGGGGCGTTCATCGATTGTTTAAGTGAATCCTTCTTTTTAATGTAACTCATTGGAGCATTTTTATAATTTGTGGCTCTACTGTAATGAATTTAATTGTTATTATATTTGTTATTTGGTTTTTGTTTTTTAAAGTTCTATCTATTACCGTTGCTGAATTAACTATCATAGTTTATATTTTTTAAATTTTGTATTAGAGTTTATACGTAGTTTTCGAAAATTTGATTGTGTATTTTTTTAATACCTGCAGGGACATTTATTGGAAAATATTGGAGCGGTTTATTCTGGATTTTGAAAATTGGGTTTTTGACTGCTAGTTTTATTTTCGTTAAAACATGTTCCAAGAGAAGAAGCTTTTAGATGTCGATCTGGAGCAGCCATCATAAATCGATGACCTCTTGGGCATTGGTATTCTGTACCCAGAAATATCTTCACGCTAAACTCGCTTAAGTCACCTAAAAATGAAAATAAAATGGGTGAACCAGATTTCATAACCGATATCTAACTAGATAATAAAATATTAATCTTTCATATATTAGCAATGTCTTTTACTTATAAAAATAAAATTTTAAATACAGATGTAAAATACAAATATCATAAATCATTATTTATAAAATAAAGAATATTTCTAACAAGTTCTTTGTTTTGGAAAATGAAGTGAAACCTTTCAGACTTACAGGAAGTAATATTAAATATATTATTAATGTTCCATTACTCAAATTTATATGGAAATAACAATTAAAAAACAGTAAAGGTGCAAATTAAGTTTTTATTAAATCCATATTATAAATGTCGAATAAAATACTTCAGTTAAACCTTTTAAAAAAATTATGAAGTTGTAAAATATTCCATTATTTAACTTATTTAATGTGTATTTCAATAAACAGTCCTTGTTTTGTTGTTAAAAGCACTGCTAAATTATAAATAAATTAATAAAAATATTAATAAACTAATTAGTTATTACAATAAGCCAAAATACTATCACCAAACTATCCGACATATAGAAATAATAGAAAATTTTGGCATGAAAAATCTAGCACATTTATTATACAAATATTTGCTGATCAACAGAGAATATTAACTACTGTATAAAAAAAAGACCATTTTTATTGTTCTCAATAGTTATTTATTTGCACTTAACTTAAAACAACTAGTAAACCTTTCGTCAAAATTAATTGTTGTATGATTAGATTGACTTTTCTGTATGAATGCTAATTATATCAAAATTTGTCAAAATATTTTCCCTGAACTAGCGGAGAAGGCAATTTAGAAATTCAAAATTGACAATACCAATTTAACTATTCTTCTTAAGTTTTTCAACAAAAATCGGGGCCAAAGCATTTAGCACAAACTCTCTCTCACACACATGAAAGTTTCTAGCATCAATGACATATTCAGCTTCACTTTTAACTTCTTCTAATGTTACCAATCTTTTTAAGGTTACTTCAACTAAATTAAACAGTTATCATATATTAAATTAACGAAAGGCATATCTGGACAACAAGTTATATTTCCACATTATTCAAAAACAGAAATAAAGGAAAGCAATCTTGGATACAAATTCTTGCTCTAAAGTCCAAAATAAAATATTTATTTTTTGCTCCTTGAAATCAAAGATGACTTCCTTAACAAATCATAGGTAGGTCCTTAGGACTTATCTATGTTTTAGTTCTTTGAAACCTCTCAGACCTTTTGTGGTAGTCATTATAATAATTGGTTTTATATATTGTAGTAGTTCTTGTCTTTGAAATCATCGTTAACTCTTATTTTCTGGATATCTGTTTTTGTATGTTTTAGGAAAGGTTTTTTACAACCCAATTAATAAAAAAAAAGTTTTTTTTCTTTAATCCCACCTTTGATTGTCTTTAGGTGTTATCTTTTTAAAACAATTTATTTTTTACTCTAATTAATAAACTTTCATTCCATTTATATACAATAAATTTATATAGCTAAATAGAAGATTTGCAATCGAATAGGAGGACTTACTTTGGATTAACTAGTGTTTTTTAAATAATATGATTTTGGTAAGGTCTTGGTCGATGTTGTGTATTAAAGGGATTTTGCTATGTTATGTCTTGGCTTCTCAATTTGCATTTACCTTATTTTTAAGTTACTAAAAGGCTCAAAAAATTTCTAGAAATATTTCTTTTTTCTTTTCTTAATTTGTTATTTAAAATGAATAAAAACATACTTGGTCTCTCCATTTTATTTATAGGAGACCTTTTAGTAAACAGTATCCCTAAAATATTAGTGACTAAATAATTAGTTCATATAATAAAATTGTTAATACATAACATTTTTATAAAAAATACAAGCTAACAAGTTTCTTAATTTTTACAAAGGAAATATGAAAATATAACCTCCCTTAATATTTGAAAAAATAAAAGATTTTCCTGAATTTAATTTACTAAAGTCATGGGGATGCAAAATACAACATTGGGTCAATCAATTTAAAAAAAATTGTTCCCTTCTCCAATCAGGTTATTAGGTTCACTATTTGGCCTGTCTTAGTTGGAATCAACGACCCTATCAGTGAGACTCCATTCTGAGAAAGGTCTCTTTGGGTTTTACAAGAGCGTAACGACTAAATCCAACTGGCTGGTCCAGGCCTTATCGCGGATTGCGGGAAGTTTTCCATTAGTTAGTCTAAAGCTCGCAACTAAGTACTCATTTTAACTTTGTCTTAAGTGGGTAAGAAGCTGTCTAGAGTTAATTAGATGATATAAGGCTCCATTCTCTTCTTGCTCCACTCTCCATGTCTTCGATATCCTTGCTGGCCTTTTCTCTCTTTTGCTTTGCTAGGCTGAGTGCTCTATTTATTCCTCTATGAGCTAGGAGCACTCCTTATATAATAGAAATATAGATCAAATTGCAATCTGCTGTAATCAGCGTGCTAACTCGGCAATATCAAAATTTAATTTTTATCTTTTAACTTCCCTATTTAACTTTATATCATTCATGTCGCTTTTTTAAGTATTAAATATAATTAAACGTTTTTTATCCTTTTTTAACCCACTCATAGACTTAATTGCTCTTTTCAGTCATTATCTTTCTTCTCGCATATCATTTTTCTCATTTTTTTAAGAGCATTGTAACTAAACGATAATGATACAGTAGAAACTAGAGGTTGGCATTTTTCCCTTGGAACACTCACCAACTCAAATATTTGTCACATATCTTCCTAAATCTCACTTTACTAAAACCTTTAAATATCTGTCGTTTTCAATTTTCTCAAAGTTCTTTCCTAAATTTGTTTAAGATATTTCTCACCTATTAAATTTTATTTATACCTAACTTTTCTTTCTTTCTATAAATTGACAAAATATTTTTTTATTCAACTGTACCCTTTCCATTCACATCAATTTTTTTCTTTTAACAGTGTTCACTTGCTTCTAAACATATTGAAATTACGTAACTTTGACAACCTTTTATCTAAAATATCCAATAATATCCAACTTTCAAATGCTGTTTAAATATGCTCCAATGAAAGTCCTGCATACTAATTAATTAAAACATCAAATTTATTTTTCATAAAAATAAGTATATTTTTAAAAATTATCGTTAAAAGCTCACCTCCCATGCGATTTTTTTTGTTTTTAAGTAAGAATCCCTTCTTGCCCATTGAATCAGCAATGGCAGGCCATTTCTCTTTATCTTTGATCTTTATAGTTACGTCCCAGGGTAATAAGAAATTCGTCCCTGTCAAGAATCCTGGTTGTTCACATATGCCTGTAAAGGAAAATAGAAGCGAACTTTCTTTAAACTAAAATCAAAAGTACTATTTACTATCTAATATTAGCATCTAAGTTTTTCATATTAAGTTATATAATGCAAATAATTAAATTAATGAACAAATTGTCAGTTTCAAAACATAGTCTGTTTGTAGGCTGTATTAGGTAAACAAATCGGAAGACTTCAGTAAAGTAAAATTTTTGATTATATATCAACCGAATAATCTGGCACAAATATTTAACATAAAAAATCTTCAAAAATTTCTTACCAGCATTATGAGAATAAAGAGAAGATGGTCCCAAACAAACCAGTGACCAAGAAGGAAATTGTGGAAGTAGACCTAGAGGCGATGAAGTGGTTAACATACTAGCCAAATATTCGTAGTGGTTGTACGCTTGTCTATGCGTTATTCTTTTTTATTTATATATATTTTTTTTGGTATTTATGATATATTTGTATGTGTTATATATTTTAGTATTATTTTATTTTTATTATGATTAGGTTTTATATTATATTTTATTATATTATGACTATGTATTATATTGGGTTTTTTTGTATTTATATATATTATTTATATTATTATTTTAGTATTTTTTATTTTTTTTTTTTTTATTTGGTTTAGGTATAGTCCGCCTAGGGTTATTATATTTATTTAAGTGTATTATAGTTATTTATGGTTATTATTATTTTTTATTATGAGTATCATTAGTAGTAGTTTACTTATTTGTTATAGGGCTAGAGTATCGGTGTTGATGGGTACTGCGGTATTTTATGATGAAAGTAGATGAGAGAGAGTTTAGTGATGAGTTTTGGCCAATGGATAGATGAGTGAGTATGAAGATTATTTGTATGTACACTTGTTGTAGGGGCTAGTTTAGATGTAGTTATGTTAGAAACGTTGGTTTAGACTACTGCAGTGCAGGTTTGTAAGAGAGAGATGAGAGTAGAGAGAGTAGAAGATGAATGTAGAGTAGAGAGATGTAGATGAGAGAGAGAGAGGAGAGAGAGAGTATGATGAGAGAGAGAGAGAGATAGAGATGATGAAGATCTAAGCAGAGTAGAGAGAGATTAGAGAGTTGATGTAGGTGTTTTGAGAGAGAGAGGCGTTGTTGTGTTTAATTTGTGTGGCTTTAGATGTAGAGTTTTTTTCTTTATGACTGTAGTATGATTGAGAGTAGAGAGTAGAGATGAGAGAGTAGAGAGAGAGAGATGAGAGATTGGAGAGAAAGATGAGAGAGAAGAGAGAGAAGAGATGAGAGAGAGAGAGACGAGGAGAGAGAGAGAGAAGAGAGAGACGAGGAGAGAGAGAGAGAGAGAGTCTGAGAGTTGAGAAGAGAGAGAGAGTAGAGAGTAGAGAGTAGAGTAGAAAGTGAGACAGAATGAGAGAGAGGATGAGAGAGTACGAGTAGGAGATGAGAGAGAGTATAGAGTAGAGATAGAGAGAGATGAGTAGAAGTAGTAGAGAGCATACTTAGTACAGTGTTGTATATGTGTATTATGTGGTGTTAATGTGTCTGTGTCTTCTATCTTTTATGCACATTTGGCAGCCATTGTGGATTCGATCTATACAATAAATTATTCGTCTTTTAAGTTCTCGCTGTGTTTATTTAGTTTCATTATTATATTCTATTATCATTGCAACCTTTGGGCTGCTTTGCTAGATGCATTCTGGCGTTTCTCATGTATTTATATTTGGCTTATTTATCCTTTTTTTTTTTTTTCTTTAATATCTTATTTTCTTTTACAATTGTAGAGCTAAAACCCTTTTGAGATTATTCTATTTTTTGTTTTTTTTTTTTTTGTTTCTTATCTGTTTTCGGCATTTTTTTTCGTTCATTTTGTCTGTGCCTGTTTCTTTTTGTCTTATCTTTTGTGCAATGGTTTTTGGCTTTTGCTATTAGGTTTTTTTTTTTTTTTTCTTTAATAGTGTTTCTATGGTTCTTGTGCTGGGTTTTCGGTTGTTTTCTTGGTATTCTGGGATAACCGGCTCTACATGGATTTTTCCCTCTTTATGTAGTTCGCGAGACGAGCCTTTTTGGTATCTGGTTTGATATGGTTTTTTTTAGGGATTTTTGTTTTTTATTTTTTGGCTCTCATAAATATGGATGAGTATTAGTTAACATGTTTCGGTTTGTGAATATTATTTTATAAATGACACTTAATTATTCCTGCTTGTTTGAAGTACATTTGGTTGTTTTACGTATATACGGTTTTGTTCACTTTGCATCTGTGAAGGCTGGCGAACTCGGGTTGTGTCGTCTGGTTTTAGTTCTTACTTCGGTTTTTTCTAGAGCTTATTCAAAATCACATTAGAATAACAGAAATACTAAGAAGGTTGACATTTATTGTGGACTTTTTTTCATATTCCATTCCTTCCTTTTTCCTCGGTTTTTTTTCTACGCTACTTCTGGATTTTTTTTTTCTTTTTCTCGTTTTTTCTTTTTTGTTTTGTTGTTCTTATGCTTCCGTTTGTTCATTTGGCCGGTTTTCAGTTGTGCCTTTTGCCTACTATTTTGGGCTTTTCTTTGTTGTTTTTTTTTTTTTTTGATTACGTTTTCATATTTGTTTGTTAGACTGTTGTTTGCTTTATATTCCTTTCTAATGTTTCTTTCTTTTCTTTTTCTGTTCTTCTTTTTGGTTTGTTCTAGTGCTATTTTCAATAAAATATATTTCTATGTTTAAAGTTTGATAGTGTTTTGGTGTCTTGTCCCTCTCTTTTGCTCAAATGGGGGTGGTTGTTTTATTTGATTCAGGGGCACTTGTTGTGGAGGGTTTTCTGAATTTTTTATCATCCTTCTAAATTTAGGTTCTGGTGTTAATATTCTAGGTTCGGGTTCATTTGGTTTTAATATAACATGTTTATAATTAATCCAGTCCTTTCTTTTTAATTTTTTTTTTTTTTTTTGTTACCCTATATTGGGTGAGCTTTGTAGGCTAGAGATTTTCCTATTTCTGTGATTTTGTTTGTCTTTTTTCCGTATTTTTTTCTTGTTCTTGCTATTTTTTTTTTGATTTTTCTAGTTTGTTTATTTTTTTTTTTTATTTATCTTTTTATGTAATTTTTTTCTAGTGATTTTTCTTTTCATTTTTCTTATTTGTCTTACGTTTTTCATAAGAGTTTTTTGTATCTTTTTTTTTGTTTTCATACGTATATGTTTTTTTCCATTCTATTGTCTGCTTTTTAGTTCTTTTGTAATTTCCCTGGTTTTTGGTATTCTTTTCTTGTTCTTTTTTTTCCTTGTTCATCTTCAAACCCCAGCGTTTATTGTTTTTTTTTTTTTTGTGTATGCTGGTGTGTTTGGTTTGAGATATCTACTTTTTGGTCTTCTTTTTCTAATATTCGTTTTAAAGATTCTTTTCTATTCTTTTTTTTTTTTTTTTCTGGTTCAGGCTCCGTTTGTAAACGTTAGCTAATGTGTTTTTTTTTTTTAAGGAGTATCTTTCTGTTTATTTTTTATCCGATAATAATTTAATTCTTTAATTATCTGATTTGATAAACCCACGTGTTAGTTTTTTTTTTTATATTTTTTATTTGGTATTTTTTTTTTTTTAAAGTATATGGTTTTAATGTGTGTGTTTGAAGTCAGGTTTGTTCTTTTTTTATATTTAGGTGTCTTTGTTTTTTTTCCCTATTAACCTGGTTTTTTTTTTCTTTTCAAGTTTTTTTATTTTTTTTTATTATGTTGTAGAATAGTTTCACTTTATTTTTTTTTTTTTGTTCTTCTCTTTTTTCTTTTTTTTTTTTTTATTTGTTATTTTTTGTGTTTTTGTCTTTTGATTTTATGTAATTTTTTTTTTTGGTTTTTGCAATTATTTTAACCAAGGTCTTTCTTGTGGGTTTTTTTTTTTTGGAATATTATTAATTATTTGTTGTTTTTTAATAAAATTTATGAAATGCTTTTGAAGGGCAATTGTTTTTTTTTTTTTTTTTTTTTTTTTTTACGAATATATATGTTTTAGTTGTTGTTTTAGTTTCGTCTAAAATTAATGTATTTGGTTTGGTGGAATAGGTTAAGAGGTTCCCAGAATGTTTTGGCCGAGGTTAATTTGTGGATTATTTTGATATTGGTGGTAGTTTGGTTCTTACTATTCTATGGTGATTTATTTTTTTTTTTTTTTTTTTTATGTACTTTCTTTTACTGGGGTTCCTAGTTGTTTTTTTTTCTTTGATTTTATTGGGAGGATCTGGTTTTTTTTGTCACCTTTTCGGTATTTTTTTTGTGTTTTTAATTTTCCTTTCTTCTTAGGATCGTTGTTGCTCTTACTTGTGTGTGTTTGCTTCTTTGTGCTTGATATCGTTTGACCTTTTGTTCATCTTTTATGGCATTTCTTTCGTTCAATGTTTGGATGGTTCATGGTTCTCTTTTAGCTCTATTTTGTTTTTGGGGTTTTCCTACAATCGCATGTTACTCTGTCCTCGGTTTTATTTTTGTAGCTTTCACTTTAAGTTGGTTTCTGGTTTTTTTTTTTCTTTTGTTTTTTCCGGATTGTTCACTTGTTTTTTTCTTCTTAATTCATGCACCTTTATTTTGTTTTGTCTTCTTTCTTGGTTCGCTTTTTTTTGGCCCTAATACTCATTGTTGGTCTCTCTTGGGTTCTTCTTTTCGTATGGCTATTCTTCTATTTTTAGGTTTTTACTTCTTTGTATTCTGTTTTTTTGGTTTTTTTTCGGAGAGTTGGTCTAACTTTTTTCTTCGGGTCTTGGGTGGCGGGTGGGTAGGTTGCAGAGTGGTCTTTGGGTGGGTTGGTTTTGATGTTGGGGTGGTGGTTTTTGTTTTTTGGTGTTTTGTTTTTTTTGTTTTTCCAGTGAGGCTGTTTTTTTTTGTGTGTTTTTAGGGTTTTTTTACTTTTTTGCTATCTTGTTTATCTTTATATCTTGGTGTGGTTTGTTGGGGTTTGTTTTTGGGGTTTGTGCCTTTCTGCTTTTAAGTCCAGACGGCGGAGAGCGCTAGGTGGCATTTTTTGCGGGCTCGTTGTCACATTTTGTGGGTTATTTCATTTTTGTAGTGTTTGTGTGTGTGTGGGTATTTGGGATCTTGAGTCGGTGGGGCGAAGCGGTAGTTCGTTGGTGTCATTTTGGTGTGAGTGTTTCCGCTCTTCATTGTGTAGGGTGGTGCTTGTTTTTTTTTCTGGTTTGGCGGCGGGGGGTAGCCGAGGCGCGAGCGGGGTGGGGTGTGGTGGTGGGTGGGTGTTGTGTTGGGTTGTTGTGTTTGTTGGGATCATGGGACATACTTTGCTATGTTGGTTGGCTTATGATCTTTGCCTATTTGGGTGGGTGTATTGGTCTTGCATTTTTTTTATTCAATTTTTGTTTCTTTTCTGCTTCATTTTAGAATTATTTTTTTTGTATGTTTATTTTTTATTTCCTATATATTTTTTACTCTTTTTCTTCATATGTTTTTATTTTTCTTTTAACAATTTTATTATCTTTTTCTCGCTTTTTTCTTTTATTTTTTTTTAGTATCTATTTATACTTCTTTTTTTTCTGGGGTCAGAAATATTTTATTCGAAATAAGGTTCGTATCTGTAAGGAGTGTACATTCTTGTGTGTTTTTTGTGTTGTCTTCGGTGTTTTTTGATGTTTTGTTTTTTTTTTTTTTTTTTTTTCTTTTTTCTTTACTTTGTTTTTTTTCTTTCTTTCTCGTTTTATTTTAATATTTATTGTAACGCTTTCATATGCGTATGTTTTTCTTAAATATAGTCATCTTCTCGGGTTTTTTTCTTTTCTTGAATTCTGAGGTATTATTTTTGCTTTTTTTGGATTGTTTTTTTTTTTTTGGGTTTTTTGCTTTTTTTTTTGTTTTTTTTTCATTTTTTGTAGGTGTTTTCTCTTTTGTTGTGTTTCGTTGTTTTTCTTCGGTTTATGTTTTAGTTGTTGTGTGTTTTTTTTGATTTTGTTTAGTTATTGATATAAGATATATTTTTCTTCTCTTTCTGCTCTGCTGTTCCTCTTTTTTTGTATTTTTTGATATGTTTGGGTTTTTGATATTGCTCTTATGTTTCTTCTGTTTTGTTATTTCACTTATTTATTCTGCTGTGTTGTTCCTCGTGATATATTCAGTTTTGGCTGCTTTCACTTTAAGTTCGTCTTGACATTTTTGTTTTTCTGGGTCTCTCGGTGAGTTGTAGGTGGTTGGGTTTGCTGTGGTTTGTTTTGTTTGCTTTGGGTTCTTCTTGTTTTTGGTGGGGTTCGTGTTGTGGTTTTTGGTGGTTTGTTCCTTTGGTTGCTATCTTATCGCATTTTTTTCTTTTTTTTTTTTTACTTTTTTTTTGTTCAGAATCTGTTTATAATGTCGTATTTTTTTGGTTTTTTGTTCTTTGCTTTTGAGTTGCAAACTTGTTTTCTGTTTGTGCTGGTTGGTGTTTCTCTTTACTATATTCCATTTTTATCTTTTAGTAGTTTTTTATCTTTCATCGTTTTAATTAGGCATTAGATTTTTCCTTTCATTTGCGAGTTTTTCCTGATTTAGTCAGACAATTCTAAGATTTTCAATTCCTATTTTTTTTCTTTTTTTCCATTTTTTTCACAAAATTATATCCCAGTTTTTTTTTTATTTTCTTATTTGATATTCTATTATTTCTTATTTTTTTCTTTCTAATTATTTCTTTTTTTATTTTTTTTCTTTTTTTACTTTTATTCTTTTTTTTACAATATGGGTCAGATTTCCCCAATTTTAAAATTTTTTTTTGCCATATTTTTTTTTATCTAATTTTTCTTTTCTTCTATCATTCCTATCAATATTTGCCCTCAATGTTTTTTTGTTCTCTTCTATTTTTTTTTTTTTCTTGATATCTGTTTCTTATTTATATCTTTTTTTTTTAGTATTTTTTTGATTTTATTCGTTTTGGGTTCTTTTTTTATTTTCTACCCTAATCCCATTTTTCATAACATTTTATTTTTTATAAATTACGTTATACTTGTTTATACTTCTATATCTCTTTCTTTTTCTTTCTTTTTTTTTTTTGTTTTTTTTTGTTATGACTTTTTCTTTTTTTTTATTGTTCTGCATATTTTTGTTGAACTGGTTTCTTTCATTCCATCTCGTCTTTGTTCATATTTGATTTTTATAATTTTTTTGGTCTTTTGAGTTCTTTTTATTAATCTTTTTTTTCTTCTTCCCATTTTTTTTTTTCACATACTTTCTCTTTACTAAATATTTCTTTTTTGTCATTCATATTTATCTTTCAATTGTTCTCTTTTTTTTTTCTATTCCCACATTATGCCCCATGTTTTTTTCATGTGCGTGTATTTATACATATTTGCTCTTAAGTTTACACTTTGTTTTTTTCAGGCATGGTTGTTTTTTTCGGTGCTTACTTTTTGTTTGCTTTATTTCTTTCTGCATAGGTAGGATAGTTCCTTTCTGTTTTTTGACACTTGGTGTTGTTTTTTTTTTGTGGTTTGTTGGATTGGGTGTTTTGTGTTTTTTTGTTTTTTTTTTTTGGTTTTTGTTTTTGTTTTTTTTGTGTTTTTTTTTTTTTGTTGTCGTGTTTGGGTTTGTCAGGTTAATCTTTTTGGGCTTTTTTTTCTTTTGTCTTTTATTTTTATTATTCATATTTTCAATAATTAATTCTTTTACTTTTTCTCAATTTTAATAATAATTAATTTTTTCAATAATATATCTTCTTCTTCTTTTTTTTTTTATATCACATTTCTTCTGTTCTTCTTTTTTAAATTTTTTCTCATTTCTTCTTTCTTCCTTATATATATTTTCTCTTCACCTCTTTCTTCATATATTCATCTCTTTTTGAGGGCGGGAAGCGGGAGGAGGGAGACGGTGTTCAAGTTGTGGTTTCATCGGGGGGGCCGCGGGTGTATTATTTAAGTTGTTTTTTTTTTATGGTTTTTTTTTTTTTTTTGTTTTTTTTCCAAAATTGAACTCTGTTAAGTCTTATACATTCCATTTTATTTCTGACTATATATTAATTGAATGTTTCCTTTTATTTTCTGCCTACCTTTATTTTTTTTTTTTTTTTTTTTTTTCTCCACTCTTCTTAATTCTTTAATATACCTCTATTTTCTTTATAGCGACTTCATTGATGAAGAAGACTTGGAACTTGAGGATGAAGGTTTAATATTGTTTTGTTTATATTTGGTAAGAGTATGTTTGTTTCTGAGAATTACAATATTTGTTTCTTTACTTTTTCTTTTATTTTTGGTGTTTTGTTTTGGTATGTTATTGTTTGTTGTTGTTTTTGTTTTTGGGGGGTTTTTTGGTTTGTTTGTCCGCCATTTGAGATTATTGAGAGTCCATATATTACTTTCGAAGCGGTTGTGTTTTTTTGCGATTTTTATTTTACAATTTTGTTTTTTTTTGGCTATCGCGGTCAGCGTATTCGTGTGCGATATTCATTATCTTTTGGTCGCGGTTCGGTAGAGCGCTGTGTTAGTCTTCGTTCTCTTATACTACCATATATTCACTATACACTCTGCTCATAGTAGCTTCCCCCTATTTAATTCTCTTATCTATTTAGTTCTGTTTGCTAAATTCCATAAACCTAATATACAATATCAATGCTTCTTTCGTTATATGGTTTTTTTTTTTTTTTTTTTTATTTCATTTTTTTTCACTTCATTTTTGGTTTCAATGTTTAAAGATTTTTTGATTTCTTTATCCATTCACTATCTCGTCCACCACTCCTAAAATTCGTCACTCTTTGTTTCTTTTTATACTCAATCAGTCTTTTTCAGTCACTCGACGACGCTTGTCGATCTCAAATATATATATTCAGCTATATTATTTTTGCCCACAATCAGCCTATCACATTCTATATTCCCTTCTATATATATATAAATTTGTCCTTTCTATTATATTTAGGGTCTATTACTTGGCTTTCTCTCCAATCCTCCTTCGTTGAAATTCTATTATCCTCTTCATTATTTTTAGTATGACGTTTTGTTACATTATCACAACTTCCACAATTTCATTTTTCATCTCGTCCTCCGTTCTTTTGATTCATTTTCTATTCCACGCAAGATTTTTTTTTCATCTTATCACCTTGTCAGATTTTTACTCTTTATTTCTTCTATTACTTTTCTTCTACTCTATTTTTACTTTCCCAATAAATTCATCTTTGCTCAAACATTAGACTTTCATTTTCCCTCCATTTACCTTTTTCCTTCTTCGCTATATTCAGTCTTCTTGCTCTTGAATCTTCCCAAGTCTTCACCTGGACATTCCTGTTAAAATGTCATGCAGTTTTATTTGAAACATTACTGCCATCTTTTTCATTTCAGATTAATTAATATTTGTTTAACCATTCTTTATTCTAAATTTTATTATTCCTGTTTATTTCTTTCTTATTTTTTACTTAAACTTAATTTGTTTCTTTTTTTCCTTTTTCCAGAAGAGCTATCTTCTATTTCCCTTTTTTGTTAAGTCCCTTTTCTATTCATTCTCCTTTCCAAACTGTTCCATTATTACCTTCTTTTGTTTTTTTCTCTCTTACGTTCTTTAATTCTTTTTTAGTTATTTTCTTTTTCTTTTTTTTCCTCCTTTTAAATTTATATTTATTTTCCATAAGTCATGCTTTCTTTTGAGTTACTTTTCATTATTGTTGCTTTTTTTTAGTACATGTCTTTTTATGTGAATTTTCATCATTAGTATTTCTACCTTCACAATTGTTGATATTCATAATTCTTTCTTCATTTTCCTCATATTGGTTCTGGTCTATCGTTAGCTGTTGTCATTTGTAAGACTATTTTAATAAAGTCCACAGACTTTTGCACTGCTATCAACTAATCAATTGGCTTTTTTTTCCTTCATTTTGCCTTCCATTATTTTTTTTTTTTTTTTTTTTTTTTCAATTCTTGTTTCGGTATCATACTTTGTTTCGTTCATTTCATTTTTGTTTTTATAGTCCGTTTTTAATTATGGCGAGCGCTCTTTCATTATTCTTATCGCTATTGTTATTGTTATTTTCCTTTTCTCTCACTCTTTAATTTTTTTACCTCTTTTCCTTTCGTATCACCTTTTCTTTTCTCTCCTGCAAGTCCTCTCTCTTCTACTTTATTACTGAAGTTTACTAGTATTATTCAACTATAGGATGTATTTCTTTTTTTCGATAATGGTTCCATTTTCCTAAATCCCTCGTCAGTCTTGTTTATTTATATCTATCCAATTTTCTTATCTATACGTCTTTCTAATTCACTTTCTTGCTTTTCGTTATGATCTTTCACGAACATATTCTAGATTTCGTCTACCTGCTTTTTTCGACTTTTATATCTTATATTATTATTTTTATCATTCCGTAACTCTAATGTATATCTCAATTTGAATCTTCTTTGTGTGTTTAGGAAGAAAATGTTCTTATTAAATTCATCATACCTTTTTCTCTCTGCTTTTGTTTCTCAAAAAATCAAATTCAATTTCCGTACCATTTTTCTCTATCCGCATCTTTTCTCTGATCTCTTCTTTTTTTTTTTCATAATAACCTACCTCTTGTTTAATATCCATTCACTTTTTTTTGACTCATTATTTTTTTCCAAATATATTATATTTTTTTTAATTTTATTATTACATTATATATACATAATTATTTTTATATTATTTATATTATATTTATATATTTTTTATATTTATATTTATTATATATTTTTTATATTTTTATATTATATATTATATTTTTATATTATATTATTTTAATTATAATATATATAATGTATTTTAATTATTTATTTTATTTTATTATTTATTATTATTATTAATTATATTTTATTTATATTATTTTTATTTTTATTTATCTAAATATATTTAAAATGATTATTATTATTTTAATATATATTATTATATTATTTTGCTTAGTTAGTGGTGAGTCAGCTGGAATCATTTGTTCCTGAGTTTTTTAAATATATCAGCATATTATGTTGTGTATGATATAATTGGGATCGGGGTATTTGCATGAATGTGTAGATGGAAGTTGGTTGTTAATGGCATAGGTAAGTGTGTGCTGGTTTGCCAAAATTAAATCGTTTGGTTGGTATGTTCTAAGAGACTAAGTCTTTGAGTGGCGCTTAGGTGTCCTTTATTTTATTTTCGGTTGATTAGCTTTGTGTTAATGTTTATTTTATGTAGTGAGACTATAATGGTCTGGTTAATTATTTAGAGGTATTATTGATTCTTAAAGTTCTATTGTGTTTCTATAATGTGACAATCTTTTTAGGTTGTTGTCTTGTGTTTAGGTGTGATTGAGGGATTTTTTATTTTTGTATATAAATTTGAGTGTATTTATTATTATTTTTATTACTGATGTTGTGTGTGTTGTTTGTAGGTAAAGGTCGGAGCTTTGTTTATGTAAAGATTTATTAAATTTTGATAAGCATGTGCAACAGCACCGCACTAGTATAAAACTAATTTGTATCATTGGATTGAATTGTCAGTGAATGATGAAGTTGGTTGGTTTTTTGTATTATTTTTTTTTTTTTTGGTGGGTTTGTTGTTGATTGTGGTTGTTGTTGGTTGGTTACTTCTTGTTTTGATCCTTGTTGTTTTTTTTTCTTGTGGTGTGTAGTTGTATTTTTTCTGCGATGTAGAGTAAAGCTGTGTATTGAGGTTCGGTTGAATACGTAATTGTCTGGAACGAGAGAATGTGAGTTTTGGCGAGTGCTCGAGAAATATATGGTGTCTATATAGTGAGTGAGGCGGGGGTTTTTTGTAATTGGGATTGCGATGTGTTGTTGGCTCCACTCTGGGCCAATGGTATGATTACCTTTACTATTGACGAATTTATTTTCAGGAAAAAAATTTGAGTTGGTCTCGTCGCGCGTCCCATTGAAGCTCTAGGGTGTGATTTTCTGTCTGTGACGAGTTCTCACTAATTATATGGTATTAGATGGGGTTGTCTTGGTAAGGTCTTTTTTTTTTGTGGCTTTTTCCTTTTTTCTGTTACTTTTTTATTTAATCTTTTTTCTATCTTGCTTTTTTTGCTTTTTCCGATGCTATTGTACACGCTTATCATCTTACTTTCTTGTATATGATTTGGATGTACGATATGTAATTATAAAGAATTAATTTTAAGAAATAATAAAATGATTAAATGAAGATTTATTTAATAAATGTAATTATTAATTAATTAATTTAATAATTAATATTAATTTAAATTATATTTATGTATGATTAACGAATATATAATTAATTAATTATAATAAACAACATGATTTAATAATATAATTTATATTATTCATAATATATTTAAGATTTAGTATTTTTTAATATATAATATAATAATAAATAATGAATAATATTTTATTATTATAGTAATAATAATTTTTTATTATTATATATATATATATTAATAATTATATAATATATCTTTAATAATTTAATATTTAATTTGGTTGCAATTATTAATGTTTTGTGAATTTTTGTTATAAATTTGACTTAAGTCTTTAGAGCAGTTGATGAAGGGGTCTTTCTATGGGAGTATAGTGCTTCCCGTTTTTTTTGTTTGTGTTTTATTTGTTTATGAATGTTTTTGTTTATATGGAGTACAGATCGTATCAGTCATGTTTTTATTATTTGTTTTTTCTATAAGTTGTCAAAATTTGTTGTTTTTAGTTTTCCATGCAATTTTCATTTATCTTTTTTTTATGATGTACTCATTATTTATATGTTGTTTTAATAGATAAAGATATTTGATTTTAATATCATTTGGTTCTTTTTAAATATTCTTAATTAGTGATGTTAGTTTGTTTGTGGTTGTTGTATGTGCATGCAGGATATATTCTTGAAAGTATGTAAATTTTTAATGTAAATGTTCATTTGTTCCATGTCAATTATTTATATAGGTCAATTAGATTAATGTTTTATTGAATTGTATTTACGTGTGGGAAATTTTTTTTTTATTTTTTATATACGTTTTCCTTAGTGTGTTGGGGTAACTGTTGGCGATTACAGTTGGTTCATAGAAGAAAAAGACCAGAGTGCTATTTGAGTCATATATACATTGTAACAGAATATTAATTATGTTTATCAGTTAAATTGTTTTGAGTATTTAACAGTTACGCTGAATAAGAATCGCTTTTGATTTATGGATTGTAGAATTGGCGTGGTGTGTTTGTAGTTTTGGCGGTATTGGTTGTGGTTCACTTGGGGCTCATGGGTTGATGTAACTCTCTTTCTTTGATTGTTCTTAGAATTATTTATTAAGTAATATTTTTTCTTTCTCATTTTCTTCTTGGTTTAACTGATTGTTTAATATTTTTTAGCTTGTGACTCTATATGCGTTTGTGATCGTCTGTGGTCTCTCATGGAAAGCTGCTGGAGTTGGGGATTTTCGTGATTTGCGAGCGTTAAGTTTCTTTTTATTTCTTAATTTTTATATTTGGTTAAATCACTGAGGTGTTGCGGTAAGGCTGTGTTTTTTGGGCTTTCTTTTCTAAAATCATGTTGTTTTCATGTTTCTCTTACTATTCTACTTTTTTTCAGATTGTCGTTTTTGGTGTAGCTGCTACCTTTACTCCGCTATATTTTCTTTGGGGGGTGAACTAATATATGGTTAGATTAGTTAAATGTAAAGAAGTAAATATATAATAATTTATATCTAATTATATTATATAATTATTATATAATAATAATAATAATACTATATAATAATAATTAATAATATAATAATTAATAAATAATTAATTTCTTGTTAAAAAAAGAATATTAAATTGTGAAGTTTATCTTTTTAGGTACCTACCTTTAATGTATTCGTCCTTCCATTGATCATGTATCCTGCTTTTCTTGACTTTCTACTTCGAGTCTTTCTTTTGTTCACTTTCGTTTGTGATCTCTTTTTACTGATTTACAGCATGATTTCATAATTTCTCTTAGCGCGTCGTTCGTCTTCAGGAATCTTCGGTGGATTGGTACTCATTCCTTGACTTAGACCGGCAGATTCAATGCTGAGTTCCAGGAGATTTTGCGTGTTTTCTGGTGTTGCAGTTGTTGACAAGTTGTTGATTATGTTTCTGTTGATTGTTTATCAAAATCTTCAGACCATAATTCTCTTCACTTGAACTTATGTCATTGAGACTTTCAGCGGTCTTGGAAATTTGATTAAATATTTTTTTTTCGATAAATCGGTTATAACTTAATTGGGTTAACTAATATTTTTATAATTATGATTTTATATAAACAAATATATTCACAGAACCATTTTACAGTTTATTCATTATTTTTAAGGCTATTGAAATACAAAATTGTTATCTAACAATTTTTAATTTATTTTATTATTGTCCTTTTCATATTTCTTACACTATCTTTCAAAGTGGGTTGTGTTCATTTTTCAAAAATTGTTAAGTTTATTCATCATTATAACTATCATTTTCAATATACTTTTCAATCTAACTATACCAAATTTTATATGTGTGTCAATAAATTTAGTGTTGCCTTATTTTAATATAAAAACTGTATATAATTCTTTATTAGTTATTAAAAATGTTATTCAGTTATTTTTTATTCTATTCTTATCACAATCACTTTCTTATCACATAATTTAATTTTTGTATGTACTTTATTCGTTTTTGGAAGTTCAATTTTTTGATCTTATTATTATTTTACTTGTTATATTATTTAATTGTTTTTATCATCCGACTACAATATAATGTAATTACTATTTTGCTAATCCATTTTTTTTTTTTTTAAGAATTTATTGTAAGCGTCAATTTATTTACAGTTTTTTTCAGTTTCAATAATAATCTTATGGGTGAATTGTAGTGAATCTTCGGAACTGTTACTATATATTTTTATATTTTAGTAGTTTATATATTATGCAGTATTTAACCATCTAAATGAGGGATTATTATACTATATTAAGCAGAGACTTATGCAAGGGTCTGGTTTATTTAATTTTAGAATTCTGTCAAGGCAGCTTAAAGGAAATATAATTCACGAGAAACTAGTTTGAAAAAACCGGGATTACCTTTGGCATGTGTTTGGTGCGAGCTTCGTTGTATTTTTTATATAACTGATGGAAATTGTGTATTAATGACTCGAGATTACTGGAGTCAAAATTCTTCTCTCTATTTTTTCTTTTCGTATAGTCTATAATTCGTTCTCGCCTTTACAGAGTATATTTTTTGGTCTTCTATGGGTGGCTTCTGATGAGACCACATTTGTTAGCTATATATTGATTTGTATTGCGCTATTATCGAACTATGGTTCATTCTACTGGTAGGTTTGTTACTTTAATTCATATTGTAAAATATATTAAATTTATATATATATTAATAATAATAATAATAATAATAATAACTAATGAATAATAATAATAATAACAATAATAATAATAATTAATCATTAATTAATTACATTTTTTCAGCGTTATATTCCAATACATCTAAATATGAGTTTATATAGTATTGGATATCTAATTTTTTAATTAATTATAGGAATAGATAAATACTTAATCTTTAACTTAAAATATAATATTATTTTAGTTATAAATTTACTTGATTAAATTCAAGTCATTTCTTGTGATCCAACTTAAAACCATTTGAAAGCCATATATATTTATCAATAGTAAAATATGTCTGTCTGAGTAAATATTTATTTGAATTATCGACAAATACAGTCAAATGTTTCAAAGCTTTTTAATTTTGCGTTTTTTTTGTATTTGTTTATATTTTTTAATGTGTTGTTTTTGTTATATTATGTTTCTGAAGATTTCTGTCCTTGAAATTAAAAGGATATGCATTTAAATTTTTGGTATTGTTTTTATTCTACTGTTTCTATTTGTTCAAGTCGTCTAAGGTCTATCCTTTTTATGTTACCTTTAGTGACCTCATTTGTTGAACCTTCCAATGGGTAAGGGTAGCCTTGCGTGGGAACACTAAACATTTAAGGTAGCCTTGCGTGAGTTGAGAACACTTAAAACATTTTTGGCTTAAGTGAATAATATAAATAACTTAGTTAAACTAATTAACATGGTCATCAAGTGAATGTATTTAGAAATTTCCTTTTTCAAATTTATTATTCAGCTAAGTATTACCTAAATTGGTTTATATAAAACTTTTCGTATTCCTGGTGGTATTTTTAGCTACAAGTTTTCCAGTGAGTTTAGAAAAAGTTAGTTTTTTCGCATCCGTTCTTCCTTTCCTGCATTATTTTTGTTATTCATTATTTAAATTTATCTTTCTAACATTATTTTTTCTATTTTATCATTTTGGTTCCTTTCTGACCTGTTTTGATGCCCTTAATATTCCCTTGAGTGTCCACTTCTACTGTCAAATAATTAGTATTTTCAATATCTTTTAAGATTCTCAAAATACATTTTCAATAGATCATTTCTTTGCTTGTTTATTAATATATTGCATTTGATAGAGTTAAATTCTTACATTAACCTCTTTGTTTCTTTATTTCCATTATGCCTTATGGCAATTTTATTTTATATTTATTTGTGACTTATTTTATGTTATGAAATAATTAAAAAAACTTTTAAAATATAAAATTTGTAATGTCCCGGAGATTTTGGTTTGTGTGTGTACTATCAGTATTATAACTCTTAACACTTCAAATATCATCAATCATCCAAATAAAGCACTCTTAAACATCTTAATTTGTAAGTCTTTTTTCAATTTTTTATTTTTTTTCACTATGTAATAAATTACCTGATAAATTTTGATCTATCTTTTTTTTTTGATTAAATGCGTGTTTATATTTTGTTCTTATTTTCCTTTGTGCTTCCCGTGTTTTATTCTTCTCGATATATTTATTCATGCAATTTCTCCCTTTATTTTATACAACTAAATATCACACACTACACTTACACTTCATTTTGTTTTGTGCTTTTTAAAATCGTGGGCATGATAATTAACTATTACAATAAAAGCCTAAACCTATTATGTTTTCGTGTACAACAAGAACTTACATTAAACACTTTTTTTATTAAATTTTACTGTACCTTACCTTTAGAATGATGTGAATGGCAACAATTTCTAGTGTTTTGGTAACTTTTCCTTTTATTCGTTGTCATTACTTTGGTTCATTGCCAAAGTGATTAGAAATTGCTTTTGGAGATCTTGCGTCACTTGATTATTTCTTTATGTCTCGTCTTCCAAACTTAGTTCTTTCATAAGACGAACTTCATTTCTTAAGCTCTTTAGCTTTTTTAGCTTGTGCTTTTTGTTGAGTTTCAGTTATAGATTGCTTATTGAGATCGGGAATTTCTTTTTGAATAGTTTTCTTAGTAGTTTGGCACTTTTCTGATAAAATGGTCTTTTTGTTATGCTTGCCTTTGTGACTCTGCGTTTTCTTTTTTTGTTTTAGTTTTAGTTATTTATGATATATGTATTTATTTTCTATTTTTTATTATTATATTTTATTGTTTGTTTTATTTTTATTTATTTTATTATTGTATTTAGTTATTCATTATCAGTTTACTATTTCTTTTTATTTATTAATTTATTTTTTATTGTGATTTATTATATTTTTTTTACTTTTTTGTTTTTAGTATTATATTTATTTATTTATGATTAGTGTTATTAAGTATTTAGAGGATTGCTGGTAATTATTATTTATTATTATTATATTATATTATTAGTTATTATTATTTATTTTTATTAGGTATATTATTTTTCATATTTAGCATTATAAAATTAAAAAGATTTATATATTGATTTATGATTAAAATTTTTAATCAATTTTACGGTAGCCTGAATAGGGGTACCTTCTCTCAGGAAAGACTTATGAAATTGTTGATACAAAAGGGCTTAGCTCAATAAATGTGGAAATAGATTTAAAATGCACCCTATGTTAATTTCTAATTGTTTTAAGCAATTTATTTTTATTGAACATACGTGAAGTGATTGAAAGATTTATATTTTTTAATAATTTAAGTTTAAATTTTTTTTAAAAATATACCTTTTAATTTTCTGTTCTTCCTTTTCAATGAACGTTATCGATCTTGAATTCTTTGCTGGTCTTTTTTTAACGATTCAGATTGTTTTCGAACTTATCACACTAATCTTCTTGGAACCTGAAAATTATAGTATTATTAGAAATCAGTCTTTACAGTCAGATAAATAATTGCGAGTCGTTACCTTTCCCATTTTTATGTTTGCATAGGTTATAACCAATGAATGGATTTGTGTTGTTCTTCTTTTTCAATTCGCTTTTTTCTGTTTTTTTTTTCATAAGTCAAGTTCTCTTTGCAATTTTTAATAGTGAATTTATTAGATTTGAAGTTCCACTTTGATTATATTATAGTAGTATTTGTTTTAATTAATTCTTATTCCACGGGTTTCTACTTCTATCCTGATTCTTCCTATTTTTAGTTAAACTTTAAATATTTTTTACTTTATTTCTTGTGCTAATCTATTTTCATTTCTTTTTTCTTAGGTTAGCATCACTTCATTGCACTTTGTGGTCATTTATATTTGCTAAATATTTGTATTTTATTTTTATTGTTGTTTACAATTTTGTATAATAATATTAGATTTATGTTTATATATGTAAATGACAAAGAGAAGAATTAAAACACCTAATTATGTAAGTTAACAAAGGGTTTAGGTGGAGACGAGTAATAATTTTTTTTTGGTGTGGAGCTGAAGGAAGAACAATGTTCTTGTTGAGCACATATATAAGTTACATGTAATCTTAAAAATGCCCTTCATTTATTTCTCTGTTAATTGATTTATCTTTTATAAAGTAATAGATTGAAGGTCTTTAACGACGTTTTGTTCCTTGTTGGATTATTTTTTTCCATATATACTCCCTTATTTAGGATCTTCAGGAGTATTTGACCTGTTATAGACGATTTTTTTTAGCATGTCAGACATGGTTTTAATAATCTATTGATGGTAGCTATTTGTCTCTGTCTATCGTGGTATGTTTATTGAATTTATATCATAGTTTCTAGGTTTTATATCGAGTTAAATATTACAGGATATTTTTTTCTTTATCTATAATTTTTTTTCATTTTCTCTTAAGTATCATTGACAGCTAGGTTGGTGAAAACTCATTTATGAATTGTCTAAATTGATGATCTGGTATGATTAGAAGGTGGCATGTATAGAAATGATTAGAGTACTTCATAAACTTTATAGAGTCAGAATACATTTGGAATATTTTTATTTCTTTTATTTTTTTTTTTTTTTTTCCGATAATTTTTTTGTTAATAAAAGAAGGAGGAGAAGGTGTGAAGGAAGCAACTGATTTTTTTTCAGTTAGATAATATTTGGGATGGAGACAACATCTGGTGTATACAAGAAGACATTCAAAATGTCTATGATTAATTAGTGGATTTTGTCTGGTGAGTACGATTTAAGAAGTATATTTTTCCATAAGGTATGTGAATATCTTTGGTTGTATTTGAGGGATATAAATGCTTTTATAGTAGATTTTTTTATTGATATTTTAAAGATATAAGATTTTATCTGTATAGTTATGATTTAGTTCCTTTGGATGATATTATGGTATTTCAAATATCTAGATTTTTGACAATTATTAAGACAGGAAGAGGTTATAAGAGGAGTTTATGAGAGTTTTTAGTAGTGTTTTCAGAATTTTTGATAGGTATGATAAAATAATTGTGAAATGAATTGATTACATGTGTCTTTAATTTATGAATTTTAAATTAATTTATTTACATTTGTTCTCTTTAAATTGATAGATAGGTCAAGAATGAAGGACATTTCTAGAGTTTCTACTTTCCTATTTCTTTGTTCATCTTTTATTATTTTTAGATTGAACTCAATCAGGACCCTTTATTTGAAGTATACCAAATGTTTATCTATTAATGAATATTATGTCTTCCTGGAGTTATACTAAAGAAGGAAGAAGGAAATGGAAAGATTACATTGGATGAGTTGCAGATAAATTCTAATGTTTGCTTAACTTGCAAATTAGTATAGTGAATGTTGTGATGATTATGTCAATTTTTTACACAGACGATGGCTTTTCTTAACGATATGTTGGTGTGATATGAAATAAAATTAAAATTATTAATTAGATTGCTTATATTATTGCATAGAAAGAAGTTTTTTGTATCAAACTGTGGTCAGTAGTAATTGTTTTTAGGTTAAATAAATTTGGAGTGGATATAGTTTTTTTTAAGATTTTTTGTGTATTTTGCAGACACATGTTGTCATCAGAGAATATAAATATATGGTAAGAGGTTACTATGTTATGTCATTTTTTTTTTTTTAGATATTTTCCTGGTCATAGCAATGCAATTCTAGTAGTAGGGGAGATTATGATATGCACCATAATCTTATCAGGTTTGTCATATGGATTATTGGATATGTATTTTTGATTATATACATCAATAAAATGTTCCTTATAATGAAGATTAGTTGTTTTAAGGTTAGAGATAATCTCTTTTTGGATTTCAAACAGACTATGCTCTCTTTATGATCATTAATAGTATATAGTTCTCTATGCTGTCCATATTATTTTATATTACAAAAATAAGCTTTTTTCTTCTATACAAGTATATCGTAATTTTTGAATGGAATATATACCCCATTATTTAGGAAGTAAGGACAACATGGTAACTGTGATTGAAAATGTATTTATTATCACGATTTGTTTGTTATATTTATAATAATCTTTTATTTTTTTTTTGGATTAATTTGAAATTAAAAAATGTTTAGACAATTAGAGAGGTTTTTTTTTTGTGATAACAGTGACATTGTCTGCTTTATATCTTCCTCTGGGTAATGTTATAGTAAGATACTTTGCTGGTTTGAATCGAAGAAATGTAGTATAATTGGTGTTGATGATTATTAAGAAAGTTTATATGTTTTATAAAAGCCTTTTAAAATCGGTAAATTTTATCATTTCGACCGTTTTCATATTTGCCCATTTGGCTATGTGTGTCAGAAAATTAACTTAAATTATTTAATAAATAGTTGTTTTTTATTTGCTTAGTTTTTGGGTTTGGACGATAAATGAATTAATGGTATTGGATTTTTTAGGGGTTATTGTATTTTAGTTATGAGGGATGTGTACATAATGCATTTATCGGTATTATCATAATTTAATACTGTTATTGCATGTTTAATGAGATTTTTATTATTATTATATGGAATCGATAAAAACAGTTTTTATTCTTTTCTTCTGGCAGGAATATATTTTTTTTCTAATTGTATCAATTGGTCATTTGATTTTGGTATTGTGGGAGAAAATGAATAATTGTAAAATTTCTTTATTATTTGATATGAATATTATTGGTAAAAGGTATACACATGTTTTTTTTGTGTTTGGTTTGAATTTAAGTATATAGTCTGGGTTTTAGTATATTTTATTTTTGATTGTCTAATTGATTATATAATGGTATTTTTAAATTACTTTTGTGAATCAACCCAACAAACATATTAACTTTGATTTGCTGGTAAGAAATTCCTTAGATTATGGTATTGAATTTATTGGGAAAGCATTTAGCGAAGCCAAGATTGCAAGACAGGTTCTTGGCTCTGTAATAGTTCAACTATCCGAGCTGAAAAGCCCTTGTTGTTTATGTAACTTTGGATTCTTTTATTGAGAAGATACTTGTCAGTGATATTTAAACTTTTGAGAATGGACCATCTTCATTTGTTATATATATTTAAAATGGAAGTGTATTAGTGCTTATATTTTCATTTCTAGACAAGGTTGTATGGATCTTGGGCAATTTCATATTTGCTCTATAGTTAAATATTACTTCTTTTTTTAGTTTATTCTTTTTTTTTCATTTTTGGGTTTTTTTTTTCCACCATAACCAACATTTGATTATTTTTAAACGATTCTTATGTAAATAACTTTTTAGTTATCTTTAATATTAAATTTTTTTTTTTTTTTGTTTTTTTTGTTTTTTTTTGTTTTTTTTTTCTTTTTTTTTAGGTATACTTTGGGTGTATAGATTTTTTTTTTTTTTTGTTGTTTGCTATTTTATATTTGGTAAGTTTTTTTTTTTCTTTTTTGAATCTGTTCTGTTTTCATTTGTTGTGGTAATATTTTTTTTGTGAATTATTTTTTTTTGTGTTTTTTAATGTTTGTATTGTTATTATTGATTTAGAGTTTTTGTATTATAATTTTTTTTTTTTTTAATTATATATCTGGCTGGATAATTTTTTTTTTTTTCCTGCTAGAACCTTCTTATTTTATATATTCTACATATTTTTTTTAGGTCTTTTATTATTATTTTTTTTAATTTATTTTATTTTTAAAGTAAAATGTTATGATTTAATATATTAATGCTCCGTACAGTTTACTTATTTTTTGCTTTATTTTTAACCTTTTGAATTTTTATAAGATTAATAGGTTGAGTATTGTACGTCATTATGTTTATTGTAATCACTTATGTATTAAGTATAATGGAGGTGGCTCTGTCGGCTCAACTATAATAGTGGTAATATTGATGGTGGTTGTCATGGTATGATAATAATAGTGTGTGTGTATAACTTTAGAGAAGTTGGTGGTTATTTATTATATTGTACATTAACCTTTGTACAATAGAATTATTTTTTCATAACAAACTATGGGTGATTAACTTCTAAGTTAATTCTATATTAATTAACTTATTACGTTAAGCTAGGGGCAAACACGAGTTCGTGTTTGCCCCAGCTAGCTCTTTTTTTCAGTATTCAATTTTTTATATTTTAATAAATTACTTGTGAAGAAATATAGGAATTAGTCATGATTTAATCTACCCTGTTCATACTTGATTATACAGAATGCAACTAATAGTACCGATGAATTTTAATCTAAAGATATTTAGAATTAATTTTTCACAGTGCTTCTGATTGATTGATATTGTTCCATCTCTAAGCTAATGATTTGTTTGAATTTTTATATTTACTTAATTCAATAAGTTGAATAGATGGGAAGAACGCTTAGACCCGTAAATAAAATCTCGCTCTGTTTTTATATTTATCTTATTTATAGTCTTTAATTTTATTTTTTTTTATTTCGAATAAACGTTATTCTTTTGGTATAACATTTTGCAAACGATGATTTTTTACAAAATTTATACCAATGTTACTGACGTACGATTGAAATGATTGATAGAAGATGAAGTGATATCGTATGTATTAGATTGTTGATGGTGTTATCGAGTTCTAGTTGGTAATATCAAGAAGTAGAAGTCCTGTAAGAGGATATATTGAAACACCTATGTGTTTTGTTGAGTCATTTTTTTCACGTTGTTAACTATATGAACATAAAAGATTTTATACAAATTACGCATACAAAATTTTGAATAAGTTTGATATAGATAATGATGATTTTTTTTATTGGCTTCTATTTGCTACTATACAGAAGATGATTGTGTGGATGAATAATCGATTTATCAATCTAGATGGTTTCTTTGGTTTGTAAATGTGTATAAAGGTTTTAATTCAGGTGTGTTTATTTATGGATAAAATTGATAATACTTAGATTTAGTAGCTAGAGGGTTTGAGGAGAGATGTGTTCGTGTTATTAGTAATAAGACGCTTTTTTTTCTACTTGTATCTATTATGAAACTAATAAGAATGCTATTGATTAATTTTATTGCTCTTGCAAAAAGGTTTTTGGGGATTTAGTTTAACTTTTTATACTTTTGCTAGTTGTAATTTATTTTAATTGACATGCTTATAGTTGCTTGCATAAGTGATTATCAACGAT
>JABUQX010080522.1:0-21213 GCA_015478945.1 Trachelipus rathkii
GCCCAGGTGGGCACAACCCCGCCATGCAACCTTTTTTTTCTCGCCTCTGCCAAACTCCCATTTCTCTCCTCCAGAATATTCCTTTACTGATTCAGTTCAACTTTATTCATCTCCCAGCTGGTCGATTCCCAACACACTCACCACATACTCTGCTAAACATACCGACTATTCATCCAATCTTTCCACATGTATCCAAACCATCTCAAAGTACTTTCCATTTATTCTCTCATTTTACCCCTTTCGCTTCGACACCAAGCAACTATCTGAAAATACTTTATTCCTTATTGTTACCATCTTCTCACAACCTACACTCCCCCTATAGATTGTCCATCAGAACACATTGTACTTTAATCTATACCGTTATCCAGACATAGTCTCAACGTAATATACTTTGTACACAGGGAACAACATAAACCTCATGTAAGACCTAGTGCACTCAAGAACTAGTCCTTACATCCAGCAAGGATTTAATTGCACCAGCCACCTTCCTGCCAATTACATCTTTCCTTCTACACTCTGCATCATCCGTTCCTGTTTCATCCAACATATATCCTAATATTAAACTCAGACACTTTTTCCCGCTGCTCACCATCTAACATAACTTCACACCGAAGACTGTCTTCACTCACACCCATACCTACTCTTATCTACGTTTACTTTCAAACTCCCTTGTTAACACATCTGCTGTAAATGTCCTAAGCATCCTCTCAAACTAATCTTCAGATTCGCCACACAAAACCAAATCATCCGCAATATTATATTATATATATAATATAATAATTATTATTATATATATATGATAATAGTATATATATAAAGTATATATAATATATATATATATATTATATATATATAAATAAATATATATATATATAATATTTATTATATATAAATATATATAGTATATATTATATATATATATATATATATATTATTAATATATATGATATAAAAATATATATATATATTAATATATATATAAATATATATCTAATTAATATTATATATATAATATATTATATTATATAGTATATATATATATTATATATAATATAATATATAATATATATATAATATTATTTATATCAGAGTGGCGCGCAAATTTTAAACTTTAGAGCGCAAACGCCAAAGCGCAAAGTGGAAAAACTAAGTCCGCAAGCGAAAAGCGCACATGTCCGAAAAAAATTAATCCGCAAGCGCAAAGCGCACAATGTCCGAAAAACTTTAGTCCCTCAAGCGCAAATAGAGCACATTTTTCAAAAAAATTAGTCCGCAAGCGCAAGCGCACATGTCCGCAAATCAAAAAAAAATTTTTTAAGCACAAATTTAGGAGCGCCAAAAAAATATTGAAAAATAAATTCACAAATTTTTTTAAAGACGAAATTATTTTTAAATTTAATTGAAAGAGCAAAATATATAACAAAAAATGAGAAAGATTTTAATCTTATTTAATTATATGTGATCTTCCTTCTCGCTCTCCTCTTGCATTCTGATCAGGGATATTCCCCTTCATAAAGATAAATTTTCAAAATTGCTGGATGCTACCCCCTTTGCTCTTAGAATCTCAGAGCCTTGACTAAACAACCTTCTCACGCCGCTGAGATGGCCCTAATGGGTATTATACTGTTAATAATACAAGTCCACGCAGACCTCCTGGAATTTCACACGAAACAGTTCCTAGTGAAGAGGTTACTGTGTAAAGATTACTGCAATTCAATAATTTTCAAGAGTTATCACTTCACGAACTTCCCGTTTGCCAATTCTTTTTCTTTTATAACTCACTTATTCTATATCGTTTATCCAATTTAAACACAAAGCACCAAAAAGGTTTAATCGCCAATCACAAGTAACCAATAAACTTAGTTAAATTGGGCTATAATAATTAATATAATAATAATAAGAATATAATAAAATAAATAATAATTAATAATATAATAATATAATAAAAATAATAAATGAATAAATTAATTGATTATTATTATATAATTAATAAGTAATAATAATAATAATAATAGATAATAATAATAATAGATAATAAATAAAATAATACATCAAGTTAATTATTATTAATTATTATATTATTATTATTTATTTATTTTATATTATTTATTATTATAATTTTATATTATTATTATTGTTATATTATTATTATTATTATTATTGTTATTATTGATTATTATATATTATGTATTGATTATTATATTATTATTATTAATTATTAATTATATTATTTATTTATTATGTATTATTATTAGTTATAATAATTATAATAAAATAATATATATATAGATATATATATATAAGTATATATATTAATATATATAGTATAATGTTATATATATAATATATATATATATATATATTATATATATAAAATATTATATATTATAATATAAGTATATAAGCGCAATTAATTTAGATAGAGCGCAACGCAAATATTTATAATGAGCGCATTTGCGCTTTTGCGCTCTTAAAAAAGTTGTTAAGCGCAATGCAAAAGCGCACATTTTTAGAAATTTCGCGCAACGCAAAAGCGCACATGTTTTACCTAAAGCGCAAATTGCGCTTTTGCGCTTTCTTTTGCGCTTATGCCCACCTCGAGATATTATAGTATATATATATTAGTATATATATATATATTATATAATATATATATATATATATATATAAATATATATATATATATATATATATATAATAATATATATATATTATATACGGTAATATTATAATATTATATTATATATATATATAGTATATATATAATATAATATATATAATATATATAATATTTATATATATAGTATAAATATACGATATATATATATAGTATAATTATATATAATATATATATATATATATATATATATTATTATATATATATAAATATATAATATATATATATATATATATATATAGTATATAATATATATATATATGAGTACACATACTCATATACGTATATACATAAGGATAATGCATTACTCGCATCACTATCTGTACAAAACATAATGTCCCTAAGTGGGTTTGAACCCTTACCCTTGAGATGGTAAACCAAGTAAGTGTTAGCCCCTGACCTACGAATGACGAAAGGAAACCACCACTTTCCTCTAAGGCTACTCCCTCTCAAGAGGAACTAGCAATGTCCATTCGCGGATTCATAGGACCTCCGCAATAACCCCACTCACCTAGGTCAGAGGTCACATGGGTTTTTTAAAACAGGATAGCTTCAATTTTGTAATACATTAAGGATAATGGCATTACCCTCCATCACTATCTGGTAACATAACATAAATTGTCCCCTATAGTGGGTTGAAACCCTTACCCTGTGAATGGGTAAGCCAAAGTGTTACCCCCTTGACCACGATTGACTAAAAGAAAGAATCCCGCCAACTTTCCCCTGAAAGGCTACTCCCTTTTCAAGAGAACAAGGTATGTCTTATTCACGAATCAATAGACCTCTGCAGAACTCCCGCTCACACTCGGGTCAGGTCACACTGGGTTATTTTTAAACAGGACTTCATTTTGTATAACATATAGGAATATGCTTACTCGCTCACTATCGTACAGAACATACAATGTCCCAAGTTTGTTTGAACAATACCCTTGGGATGTTTAACGCAAGAGTTTACCGCCTTGACCACGAATGAGTAAAATGAGAACGCGCCAAACTTTTCCTCTGAAAAGCTACTCCAATTCTCAAGAGAACAAGCATGTCCATTCCGCGGTCATAGACCGTCCGGCATAAACTCCCCACTCACTCGGTCGGAGGTCACACTGTGGTAATTTTTAAAATAGGACTTCATTTTGTATACATAAGGATATATGCATTAACTCGCACACTATCTGTACAGATAAATGTCCCCTAAGTGGGTTTGAAACTTAATCCCTTGAGATGGTAACCAAGAGTGGTACCCCTTGTAACCAACTGAGCTAAAAGGAGAACACGCCATCCCTCTGAAAAGGCTACTCCTTCTCAAGAGACAAAGGCAATGTCATTCGCGACGATAGAGCTCTGACCAGACTGCCACCACACTCAGGTCGAGGTCAACACTGATAATTTTTAATGGACTGTCATTTTGGTATACATAAGTATAAAATGCATTACTCGCATCATATCTGTACAGAGCATAATCCCTAAGTTGGTTTAAACTCTTAGCCCTTGAGATGGTAAACGGCCAAGAGTGTTACCCTTTTACCATATGAAGCCTAAAATTAGAACCGGCCACTGTCTGAAGGCAACTCCCTTCTCAAGATGGAACAAGGCAATGTCTGCCGGAGGTCTATATCCGCGAATGGACATGCCTTGTTTCTCTTGAGAAGGGAGTAGCCTTCTAGAGGAAAGTGGCGGGTTTCTCCTTTAGCTCATCGTTGGTCAAAGGGTAACACTCTTGGTTTACCATCTCAAGGGGTAAGGTTCAAAACCCACTTAGGGACATGTCCATATATATAGTATATATAATTTAATATATATATAAATATTTAAGGATATATATATATATATAATATAAATATATAGTATAAATATATATAATATATAATTGATAGTATATATATATAATATTATTATAACTTTTTTTCAGTCTGATTGGATATGTTAACTAGGTTTGCAATGTTGGTGGGAGAAAAAGTAAAGTAACTTTTTCAGTTTTAGTTTTAAAATATATCGAAAGTAAGACTTCTGTACCTCTCCATACCCCAATATTCGAGTCGTAAAAGTGTGTGATCCAGTAATTATTTTATTGTTTGCTTTATTTTGTTCAAATATATATCAACTCTTTATAAATTTTAAATTTGGAAAGAATTTTTTTTGTTATTTATAAAAAAAATACCTGTTTGTTGCCTTCTGTATATATATATAGTATATATAATATATAATATATAGTATTTATAGATAAATATAATATAATAGTATATAAGTATATATATATATATATTATATATATATATATGTATATATATATTATATAGATTAACCGAAGTATATCGGTATCGGGTAGTATCTGGCCATTTTTGGGAAATGGTATCGGTATCGTGAATCGTATGGTTAAAATGGCCGATACTTAGCCGATACTTCTTACTTTTTGGTGAAAAATTATGAGGAAACTTTTAGACTCAATAATAAATCTAGTTTGATATAGATAGCTAGTGCCAAGTTATGTTTTTTTTTTTTTTCCTCATTTCCCCTTTTTGAAACTCAGAATTTTAAGCGCTTCTCCATCTTGGTCTTTATGATAAAATTTACCTATTTGGACAGCCATTATAATATGATTTATACAGATTTATCTACTGTTTTAGTTGATTTTAGTATTTTGTTTTTGTACGCAATTTCGTGAGAACGTGTGAGTGCGTGAGTGTTTTAACTTCTGGATTATCATATTTAGGTATTTGTGTAAATAGGGTTTATCGTTTTAAAATTTAGTTTTAGCGTTCGAATAAATTTTCCTCATTTCTCCTTTGGTTTTTGTTTATTTGTGTGTCTGTCTGTCTGTTTGTTTTTTTTGTATTTGCGTGTGCGTGTGCGTGTATGATAGCAGAATTGCACAGGCGTGGCTTCCTTTGACTTTACCACAATCAGCTTTGCACTCTAACTCGCAATCCATGGAATACTACCGTTCTAACTCTGAGAACCCTATATGGCGTAAAATTCAATCCTTCACTCGTTTAAAAATATATCCAGACTATAACTTATTTATAATTCCGTTTGAAGGGTGATAATGTGCCTATGTAAATTAGAACATTCCTATTGAAACATTTCGAGGATCTCAAATCTCCACTTTCGATGTTCTGTGGCTAAAGATCTTTCCTCCTTCTACTACAATATTCTATGCTTCTGCTGACTGGTTCTCCTAACAAGAACTAGATTTCCATGCCCTTCTTTTGATTACCTACTGACTTCTCATAGACCTTTATATCTTCTTATGCCAATACGAAGGTAATCGTAATGTTAGGGGATTTCAATGTCAACAAAACTGAATTGTTGGGTTCCTCGCGTACTGAATTAAGTTGGGGGAAGCCGAATCATTCAGTAATCTTCAGCGATCTGGAGCAACTGATTAAATACCCTACACACATTCCGGATCGTCCCAACCAAATCTTGAACACACTTGACCTAGTGTTTCACCCACTAGGTCCTCTCTCTATCAAATTAGACCACCTTCGCTTCTCTATTCGTAATCCTGACCAAACAACCTTAATATCATTAATTTTAAATACTTCCTCTTCCGAACTCTCCACCTGCTCCTATGCGGTTTTTCTGGGCACTGTGGATCGGGCAATGGGGGGCATTGCGTTGTGCTTCTACGTAACTATAATGAAGTGACTGCTTTGCCTCCTTAAAGAACGCTTCATTTTTGCCGATAAGTGGGAATCTGTAATGCTAATAGGATGAGCACGTTCATTTCTTCTTGGACCAATAATCATTTTTCTCCCTCAATAATCCATGTTCGATCGTGATTGTTCTGGTCATTCCTCTAGGACAATTGCAGCGGGTGGTGGAAAGAGATTCCTCTTCCGCTATCACTCTTGCCAATTTTCATTCAGCTTGGAAATCCGTTGCAGGGATAACTCTTCGACGAGAAAAGCAGACTTTCATTAAACGAAAATGCGCTGACTCCTTGGTTCTCCTACTGACAAATCTCCTGGCCTCTTGCCAAAAACATCTCTAACAACTTCGTAAATCATCCTTATTCCTCCTCTTTATTGCGCTCTCATGATTCGTGTTATACTCCAACTGAAAAGGCCAATCATCTCTTTTGCCCCAACTATTTTCCTCTAATTCAACCCTGGACGATCTGGCATTCCTCCTTCCCTCCTCCTTCTCCTCTCAGGTTCCTATGCCTTTACCTGTCATTTCATTTGTTCGGGTGCATGGGCTCCTAATCTATGAAACTTAGCAGCGGTGGCCGGATGGCATTCCTCCCGAGTTTTGTGAGAAGTGTGCTTCCGTGCTGACCCGACCCCTCGTTCAACTATATTCTCATGCTCAATACAGCAACTTTCCCTCAGTGTTGGAAGCGGACTAGTCCAACCTATTCCGAAAAATGATGCTGCTACATCCTATAAACTATCGCCGCTATAGCATCATTGTATTCAGTTCTAAGATCTTTGAAACCTAAGATCTTTCTGATTACCAGTACGACGGCTTTCGGTGCCTCAAGATCTACTGGCGATATACTTCCTATTAACAGATTTATGTTTTCCGCCCTTAGAACTACGAGAAGACTTGTGTGGTGGCGCTGATCAATTTCAAAGCATTTGAACCGGTAATGCACGCGCACTGCTCCTCCAAGCTCCCCTCCTTTGGTTTCCTTCTTCTCTTGCTTACTTATGTGTCTAGCTTTCTTCAAATCGCTCAATATCGTTGTTGATGGGCGACTTCTTTTTTCTGTCAATAGTGTGTTCCTCAGGGTTCGGTTTTTCTCCTACTTTACCTACTTTTTACAAATGATCTTCTCACCTGCACATCTAACTCTATCCGACTTATATGTGATGACTTGAAGCCCTTCATCTTGCAACTCGTTCAATTCTGCTCCCATTTTAGCTTCTAGAATTGCCCTCTCGTCTTAATCTGTTCCGATTCTTATTCTCGCTGATCTGGATAGAATTTCAGGGTTGGTCGTCCAACCTTGTGAAATTTAATCCTTTAAAAACTCAACTTCTACAAATCTCCCTCCTCTAAAACACCTTCCAACTTGCCTATCTCTTTCGAGACGGTTCTCTCGTTCTCCTGTTGACAATATATATAAACATCCTTGGCCTTACATAAACAAAAAATGTTTTGAAAACCTAAAATCACAACGGTGTCTAGGGCGGCCTCAAAGAGACACTGGGTAGTTCTGTTAGAGTGCGATGACTTTTTTCGCTCTTCTTCAGTTACTCCACCTATTACAAGGGTCTATCCGCCCTGTATGGAATCTGCCCAATAATCTGTGGGTGGCGGGCTCTGGGTTTCATCCGGCTTTGGATAAGGTCGACAGTCAAGCCAAAAGACTTATAAACTGTCCCGTACTTTCTAGTTCACTTACCCTTTACTTTTGCGGCAATTGATGTTTGGTGCTTTATTTCCTTTTCTACATAGGATACTGTAGAGCAGTGCTCGGAGGACTATCCACTCGCGTACACCACCTTTCGACGCCCTCGTAGCACAAGGGTGCTGTGTCGGCAACATGATTATATGTGTTGAGTGTTAGTAACTCAACTTGGTTCGCTGCGTTGGCTTCTTTCTTTCCTGCCACCATTCTGTTCTGTGGAATTTCTTCCATCATCTGTGTTTCCTAATCAAATTTAATTCCCTCACTTTAAAGCCTTCTCTGTGCTCATCTTGCCGGTATTTGCTTAGATGGATTGTTGAAGGCGTCACACCACTCGCTTGAATAGGGTTCTGCCCGTGAGCGGCGTGACAACTGTAAAAAAATAAATAAATAAAAGTTTCTAAATAAGGAATTCCTTAAGCTAGCTGAAACCCCACAAGAATCGCACCTCTCCGACGGTGAACCACTCTAGAATGCTATTAAAATAGCATAACCGAGGAGCTTGCTCGCTTGAACAAAAAAAAAAGAGACACGAAAAGTGGAAAGCGCCTGTATCTTGTCAACCCCTGTAACAGCACTGATTAGTGACCAGGTGGTTCAGCAAATCAGAACCTACTGAAGAGAATGGATTGGATATGTTAGGACTTTGTAAGTTCCCATGGCCGAAATTGGCTATTGACATCTCAGTGCATCTTCCAAAGGAAATCACACCAGAGAACCTCACGTAAAAAGTGAAGAGACAGTCATTAAGGAGCAAGATAATTCAAAATTTGCCAGGTCTATGAAAGAGGAGATGAGGCTCTACAAAAACATGAAGATGCTGCCTACAGAAGAGATCCTTTCATGCGTGGCAATGAAAAAGTTGGGCCAAGGTTTCATTATTTATCAGTGCTGCCAGGCCAAAATTAATACAGCAACCTCATTAATCAATCGAGAGAGAGAGCGTATTTATAGTGTAGGTTAGGTAGGAATGTAAACACCCCAAAAAGGAACTGTCTCTCGCCAGATACTATTGAAAGCTTAATGTTTTTGCATCACAATTTGTGAATTTTGAATTTGAGTATGAGATGAGTCATCTAATCCTAAAGGAATATTTTTATTATTCATGTAGTAATAGCGTTTTTTACTTTTAACTTTTTCGGCTGATTTATGAGGTCTCTTCTTTCATTATTTATATTCTTTATATTGTAGCTAGTTAAAAGAATCTTCTTGTAATTGTAATCATTGTTAAAGACATAAAAGCCCGTAGTATCTAAACTTTGTTTAAATGCTTACTTGGAAGAACGGAAAATGGAATATGTTTTTTAAAATAAACACAAACGAGTAAAAAAGTTTATTAATATGATATTTCAGATTATATTCCTTAAAGGGTACATTTTAATTTTGAAAAATAAATTATGGGCAAAACCAAATATGAAATAAAATTGACAAGTATTGTTTTGTACAGGGAATTGACAATCTTGAGTTGCCCTAGCAAGTGCATCAGAATGTTCTATTCGTTTACTGTGATTTTATTATATTAATTAAAGTATCGGTAGCGGTATCGGTATCGGTATCGGCACCTAAAAAAAAAGAGTATCGGTATCTGGATCTGGTATCGGCCTCTTTTCTGTAATCGTACAATCCCTAAATATATATATATATATAAATTATAAATATATATATATAGTATAGATATATATATATAAATAATATTATATATATTAATTTATATAAATAATATATATCATATATATATATATATATATATATATAATATATCGGTACATCCTAAATATATATATATATATATATTATATATATATATATATATATATATATATATTACCACCACTCACGGGCAGAATCCCTTCGAAGAACGGAATAAATCAAAAGGAAAAGAAAACTCACCCAATCCATGGCTAACGCAATCCTCCCCCAGGTGGGCGTGGATTTGAACAATAAAGAGATTAAGTGAGCTTTAAAGAGAGGAATATTTAATACAGCAGTTAACAGAACAGATGTGGCTCGAAAGGAGGTACCACAATGACCGAGCCTCAAGTTTCACAATACTCACATAAAATTCATGTGAAAGCAAGTCACCTCTTGTGCTATGAGGGCGATGCAATGGTGGAGAATGAGAGATTTTAACTCCCTCGAGTATCTGCCGTTGTAATACCTATAGAAAATCCTCTCTGATAAGATTTTCTTTTTCTTATCAATCATTGAAATTCATTTTTTAAATGTAGATAAATTCCAAAACTATTTAAAGAAGGGGGATAGAAAATATTTAAAAAATGGAGGAAGTTACTAGTTAGGAGAGAGGAAAGGAGGAGGTACCAAAACGACCGAGCCTCGATTTTCCAATACTCTCACAAAATTCATGTGAAAGCAATTCACCTTTTCATCATGGAGAATGCGAGAGGTCAACTCCCTATAGTTACCTGTCGTTTTAATACTTATAGAAAAGCCTCTCTGATAAGATTTTCTTTTTCTTGTCAATCACTGAAATTCAATATTTAAATGTAAATAAATGCCAAAACAAAAGGGGAACAAAAATAATAATAATTAAAAAAATGGAGGCAGTTGCTAGTTAGGAGAGAGTTAAACATAATGTTTGTTATACTATTTCCAGTTCTTTAAAATTGGATTATTTGTAATGCGTGAGAAGCTTTTGTTTATTGCATTAAATATTTTTCATTAGCACATTCTTTTTCCATCATTAGTTTTAATAGGAAACAAAAGTTTATATTTACTAAAATTAAAAAATCATTACAATATTGCTAATCTGTTTGGTATATTGGTTCAGCTTGACTGGTTATTATTATTATTATTATTATTATTATTATTATTATTATTATTATTATTATTATTATTATTATTATTATTATTATTATTATTATTATTATTATTATTATTATTATTTTATTTCAAGGTTTGGTACATTTCAACTTCGTTTAGATGTGTCATAACTCAATAAAAATTTATTAACTTAATATAAAATAAATAGTATAATATATATATATTATAATATATTTAATATATAGATATATATATAGATAGGTATAAATAATATACTATATATATATAATATATTATATATATATTAAATATTATATATATATATATATATATATATATATATATATATATATGTTTTTAATTTCTCGAAATATTGATAATTTTAGTTGTCATGAATAATGAGTTTCTTTGACTAGTTCCCTTGTGAGAAATATATCAATACATAAATGAAATTTGCTCAAAATTACTTGAACACATTTATATTTAATAGTGATGGGATGATGCTACAAAATAAAATTTTCAATTTTGATGCCGATTTCTATTCATTGTAGTGCAGTGCCAAGATAATTTCCGGTTCTGATTCTAACAAATTTCCTTTCCAATTCTGAATAATTTCCAGAAAAATTTCTGATTCTTCTGATTCTCAATTCCGATTCAAATTCATCATTCTATCACTAGTATTTAATATTACCAAATATTTTTGACCCTTTTGTGTTTTAGATTTCCTGAACATGTTGACAGTGGTCTGATTGAAGTTATTTCTCCTCCACCTTCCTATTATCCTAATATGGACTCTCTGAGGATTACTCTTGGTGATCCAGTTGAAAGAGTAAGGTAATTATTATTATTATTATTAATATTATTATTATTATATTATTATTATTATTATTATTATTATCATTATCATTACATTATCATCATTTTCAGTGCACTTATCATTATCATTATCATTATCATGTATTACTGATCATTATCATGATCATTATCATTATCAGTTATCATTATCATATCATTATCATTATCTTATATTATCATTATCATTATTATTATTATTATTATACCTTTTTTCCCCAAGATTGGGAGTAAGGTTGCGTTACACTGGATACGGAAAAGAAAGCGTGGAGAATATACAAAAGCGAAAGAAGCCCAGCCTACCGCCCCCTCATGTACCATTAATTAGTAGACTGGTTGCAATCAGAAAAATCACCATGAGCTTCACGGGACCGTAGATCCAGGCATCTCGGATACCTTATCGGTAGCACGTCCCTTCCTCTAACCACACCGTCTAGTCCGCCTCGTCAATGCCCCCTGCTAAGACCCGACCTAGCTTCTTCCACACCCCCGGGTAGCCCGTAGCGAACCAGTCTCCCGGCTCGACCGCCGCGCTAGCACTCGCCCCCCTCTTACCTGCCCCGCCGGGCGTGCCCCGTCTAACCACGCGGGGGGGTACTAACCAGCCTCGCCGTCTGCCATACCACAATCAACGCGACACAAACGCGACGATCCTACTTATTGTAATCGTCAAGTGTAGGGTTCATCCCCTGGCCCAGGTGGGCGCACAACCATACTCCCCTACAAAACCCCGCATTCTCTCCTATCATGCATCTTTCTCTCGCTCTGCCAAACTCACCCATTTCTCTTCTCTTGCAGCATTCCTATTACTTGACTCCAATCCACTTGTTTTTTTCGGTCTCCCAGCCGGTCGGTTCCCAACAGCTACTCACCATATACATCCGGCCGGTTAAACCCAAGAGCCGACTATCGATTCTCCTTCCACATGACCGAAACCATGTCAACTACTTTCATTTTATTCTTCATTTAACCCCTTTCTTCACACCACACAAACTCTAATGTTCATTTCTTCCAATTCTTCTCAACCTAGCACGCCCCTAAGATTGTCCATCTTAACCACATTGAACCCTTAGATGTTACTTCTTATTCCAGCCATGCTACTCATCTTACTATACGATTGCCAACCCAACAAAAGCAAACACATATATAATAACACTACTGTTGAACACATACCTTTATGCAAAGACCTAGCGACCGCCCTCCACTCCAGACTTGAGTCGCTTACATGTCACCACGATTTAATTCACATCCACCTTGCCGTGCCGATGTCACAACTCTCCCTACTAGTACTCGCATAGTCCGCTTCCCTTTTCATCCAACACATACCCTAAATATTTAAACTCACGACACTTGTTCCAAGTGCCTCCACCATCGTAACAGAACTCACACTGAGGCTTTCCTCACTCACAACGATAACCTTACCTTATCACGTTACTTTCAAACCCTCCTTTTACATACCGCGCGCCCAATTTTGTTGTTTTTGTTTCCTCTCTACCAAAATCCTTCTCAAAACTCTCCTCTCAGATTCGCCACAAAGAACCAAATTATGATGTATATTATTTATTATTTATATTCATTATTATTATTATTTATTATATTATTATTATTAGTTAGCTTATAGTATTTATTATTATAATTATTATAGTATTATTTAAAAACTTCTATATCAGCTCTAATTCCCTAATATAAAATTTAGTTTTGGTATAAAAAGGAAAGAAGTGCTTCTAATTTCCATTTAATTTTCCTTAAACTATTCTAGAAATAGATTTGCAAAGAAAGTTGCAGGCATATTATATTTATTGCGTAGACAGCGGGTGACACTGAATTAATTCACGTGACCGAGAATCGTGCATGCACCCCAGGTAGTCCGAAGATGCGTCTGCAGACGATTGAGTTACTCACATGGTAAAATGCTTCGTGTGGGCGATTTACATTCTGTCACCAAATTGACAATAACAAAATAAACAATGTATGGACTTTGATACGGGTGCCAAGATCCAAAGAACAAATAGAAAAATCCTCCCCTACGTCGCCTATAATAAGTATGACTGCAGCTGTCACTCAATGACAGTTGCCAGCAGTATTTTAACAAGTATTGTGGCGTCCATATGTTAAATGAAAAATTTATATTTAAAAGATCTACCGGATGAATTTCTCTTGCAAATTAACGAAACAGAATTCCTCCATTCTATTATATTAGTGTCTCGTAGATTGTTAGAAAGATCGTATCACTAACGTGTCCAGTATAAGAAATCAATGTTCCCTTACTTAGAGAAGTATTATGAAAAACAGAGAATATAATAACAGAGGAGTTTTGATTGTGTATGTTCGAAAAGCCTATTTTAACTATCGTGTACTACAGAAAACCCGCTTTATTTTAATATGAAGACCTTTATTCAAAAAGGATGGGTCTCGATGGGTCTCCATTGGGCCCAACGTTCGCCGCATTTCTACCAGTGTCGTCAATATTGAAAACCCAAGTGGATTGACATAACTACTTTTTCTTCGGACAAAATTAAGTTATCTTGTTTGAGACTTTTCTTCATATTTGAAACCCAATTCAAATCACTTAATAAATTTCATAGATCGACTTAAACCCTCCGTCCTAAATTTCACATATGAAGAAGTTCACGATAAAAAATTAACAATTTCAACAGTTGTGTTTTTTAAAAATTGGTTTGGTAGACTATTATTTTTGGCTGTACAGAAACCGTTTATACACAATTATGATCTCTAATTATACCCGAAAGATCATAAACTAATCAATTATCTAAAACCCAATTTGCAGAGAGTTTGGTAACAACTCATCGTGTGACTTCCAGACACAAGATTCGATAAGATTACAAAAATTGTTAATAATGATCATCCTCAAATTAAAAGAAAAGGTTATTAAAAGAACTAAAAACAACATTCTTATTCAAAATAAAATTCACTTAACATGGAAACAGAGATAACTTTTTATTTTGAATCATCAAATTTGACAGAATTTTCTAGAGACGAAGAGCGAAAATTAAACGTAATTGTAAAGGAACATGTTAAGTCAGAGAAAAGAGTTAATGTAGAAGCTACTACACACCGAGACGAATGTCCTCATATTCTAGTACCCCGTGGTCATTGTTCGGAGATTACAGAAGTTATGTTGTCACAGGTGCAAACCCAGGTAGGATGTAATTCCTCTCATGTGGGATACACAACTAACACTTTTTAAGAACCCGAACTATGCAACACCGTATAAACCAGTACAAAATTGGAAGCATTACACGACAGAACACAATTCCCCTCCTACAGTTGAAATTGCGATTAGTTTTAAATTTTATTTCAAGTTGGGTAATTTCAACTATCTTCGTATAGCCGAATCTCTTTTTATTATAGAACCTTATATCTCTGAATAAAATTTATGAATGAATGAAGCTTAGAATGTTTTTTGAATGCTTTCGAGTCCAGCTACTCTGACGATGACGCGGAGTCCTAGGAAAGAACTAGTCCTCTACGTCCAGCGACCTGCTGTTTGCAAGAAGAAGTGGGTAAGCCCTTTTTTGAGTTTATTCGATCAAAATCATTTTTTTAAAACCTTTAACAATTTATGTATATAAGAAATTATAGAACGTTTGTACCCTACTATCTAGAAATTATTGTATTGTAAACCCGCATTACCCTTGAAGTAAAGATTCGCGTTAACCCGTGATCTCATGCCTGAAGTATTACCAGCGAATATTGGTAATATAAAAGTTCTGCCAACTTCCTTTTTCTTCTCGAAACAGTCCCTTAGATAAAATATTCTCTCCGAAAATAAATCTTTAGAAGAACTTCGTTGAAGAACTTATGTTAAATTAACTAATAATAATAACAATAACCCTTTGAGCCTAATAATAATAATAACAAATAATAAAATAATGAATAATAAGTAATATATAATAACTAATACATTAATTTAATAATATAACCTAATAGTAATCATCAATAACAACTTCGACAATAATACAATAAATAACCATAATTAATAGATAGATAATAATCTCAATAATTAAGTTTACTATTAAACCAAGATGCAAAAGACTTGAGAATTACGAGAGAAAGAGAGAGTCCCCTCCAGCGACATTATTACACACCATCACATTAAAAATCTAACAAACAAACCATATAAAAATCAGTTAAACTAATATCAACAATGAAGCACAAGCCGAAAGACACTTCGTCCATCTGAGCTGATCTACGTACTAAAGAGAATACACCTGTTTATTTTATTTACACGTTACAATCACCATGTCGATGTACCATAATTCGCACTGCTGTCACCGCAGCCTACTCGTACTGTGGCACGTATATTGGTTACGAAATAGGATAACGCCAGCAACTTTGAGTCAACCAACACGCTTTAAACTTCTTACGCAAAATATATGAATTTATTCTATTCAAACCGAGCCCATAACAAGACCCATATACCTGATATTATCACAGGTTCCATTTAAAATCTTTACTCACTCCTGCCATGTTGTGAAGCGCCAAAAAACTAAACAACATCCATCTCTCCACCTTATATTTCCAGCGCCGAACAAATATCGTCTGCAACTGAGCCATGACAAACACTGACAGCCCTCCACTAACAACGTGCCCCGAGATTTAACAGTCCTTACGTCCCACCAAAAAAAAAAAAATATTGAAATATGAAATGCAACCGATCACAAATTTAATAAATCTTCAAATCATTAAAAATATCGTGTTAAATTCATTCATGTGCGTTAATAACCTGAAGACATAGTCGAAGGTAACGGGCGAAAACTGTCAGAAACTAGATAAATATAAATATGCTCATACTTTACGTTGCAATATTTTCTAAGAATATTATTAAGGAATATTAAATGGAAAGATAAGAAAAAAATTATTTGTTGAATGTAGAAAGCGCATAATCGAACATTTTATTATTGTAATAAGTGGAAGTTTTTAAATAATAATAATATATAATAATAATAAAATAATAAATAATATAATAATAATAATAATAATATAATAATAATATATAAATAAATAATAATACATAATAATAATTATTGGCTCTTTGTGGCGAATCTGAAGAAGTATTTGAGAAGATTGGTAGGGAGAGATTTGGCCGGGTATGTAAAAGGAGGGTGTTTGAAAGTAAACGTAGATAAGAACGTAAGGTTATGGTTGTGAGGTGAGGAAAGCTCTCAGTGTGAAGTTATGTAGATGGTGAGCAGTTGGAACAGTGTCTGAGTTAAATATTTCAGGTATCTGTTGGATGAAAAGGAACGGATGAGGCAGAAATAGAAAGTTCGTGAATGGAACGTCGGCTGGATGCAATTAAAGCGGTTGGTGAATGTCATTTAAAAGATAAGTCTGGGAGTGCGCTAGTTTGCAAAAGGTCATGTTGTTACCTGTTATGTATAGTAAGTGAGACTATGGTCTGGATTAGAAGTATAAATCTAAAGTTCAATGGGTTCAGATGGACAATCTTAGGGGGCGATGCATAGGTGTTAGAAGAATGATAAACGAAGACTGAAACATACTAGAGTCTGTGTGGGTGTGAAGACAGGGTAAACTGAGAGCATAGAGAATAGAAGTATGATTGAGATGGTTGTCCATGTGAAGGTATGAATGAATAGTCTTGGGTAGCGGATGTATCAGTGGTAGTGTGTGGGACCGACCCGGCTGGGTGGATGGACCGAAAAAAAAGACGGATTGAGTCAGTAAAGGATGCCTGAAGGAGAAAGGAGAGAAATGTAAGTCTGGCAGAGGCGAGAAGAAAGAGCATGATAGGAGAAGAAATGGCGTGTGTTGTACAGAGACGTTGGTTTGCCCACCTGGGCCAGAGGGATGAACACCTACACTTACGAGACGATTTACCCATAAGTCTGAGTACTTCGTCGCGGTCCCGTGAACAGCTCATAGGGGCGATATTTCTGATATGCCAACAGTTCCCCTACTAATTAATGAGTACAGAGGGGCAACTGGTAAGGCTGGCTATTCTCTTTCGACTTTGTTCATATCTCCTACTGCTTTTCTTTCCGATGCATGTAAACGCACCTTACTCCCAATCTTGGGGGGGAAAAAGAGGTTATAAAATAATAATAATAATGATTGATATGATAATGATAATGATAATGATAATATAATGATAATGATAATATAATGATTAATGATAATGATAAGATAAGGATATGATAATGATAATGAAAATGATAATGAATGATAATGATATGATAATGATAATAATAATAAATAATAATAATAATAATAATATATAATAATAATTATTAATAATAATAATAATAACTACCTTACTCTTTCAACTGATCCCAAGAGTAAATCCTAGGAGATCAGATAGATAATAGAAAGGGGAGGAGAAATAACTTCATTCAGACCACTGTCAACAGTGGTTCAGGAAATCTAACCAACAATGGGTTCAAAATTTTGTAATATTAAATACTAGTGATAGAATGATGAATTATTGAATCGGAATTGAGATCAGAAGATCATCAGAAATTTTTCTCGGGGAAATTACTTCAGAATTGGAAAGAAATTTCGTTAGAATATCAGAACCGGAAATTATTCTTGGCATGCACTAAATGAATAGAAATCGCTCAAAATTTGAAAATTTTATTTTTAGCTATCCATCCTCACTAGTATGTATATAAATGTGTTCAAGTAATTTTGAGCAAATTTCATTTATGTATTGATAATATTTCTCACAAGGGACTATCGAAAGAAACTTTTGTCATTGATATACGAAATGTTATCAATATTTCGAGAAATTATAACATTATATATATATATATAAATATATATATATAATATAGAAATATATATATAATAGTGTATAACTATTATATATATATATAATTATCTAATATATATTATTATATATATATATATATATATATTATATATATATATATATATATATAATACATATATTAGTTTAAATCAAAAAATTTTATGTGTTCTAAAAATCGACAATACAAGTTGAATGTACAACACCTGAATAAATAATAATAATAATAATAATAATAATAATATAATATAATAATAATAACTAATAATTAATAAAATAATAATAATAATGAATAATAACTAATAATAATAAAATAATAATAATATAATAATAATAACCACGTCAAGCGTGAACAAATACAAACAGATTAGAAGAACTGTAAAAATTCTTTGATGTTTGAACATCTATCTAAAACATCTAATTTAATGGATGGAAAAAGAATTTGTAGATCCAAAATTATTTAATGCAATAGAACAACCCAGTTCTCACAACAATATAAATTAATTCCAATTTTAAAGAACTTGGAAATAGATAACAACAACAATACTTATTCTCTCCTAACAAAAAAAAAAAATAAAAAAAAAAATTAGCCTAACACCCACCCATTTTTTACATTATTATTATTTTGTTACCTCATTTTTTTTGGCATTATTAATTTAAATTTATATATAATATATTGTATAATTTTCATGAGTATATATAAGCTAAGTAAAGAAAAGAAAATTCTTATTATCCAGAGAGCTTCTCTATAAGTATTTAATAATACGACAGGTAACGCTTAATTATAAGGTGATAGTTGATACCTCTCGTACATTTCATCCAATTGATATGATAAAGTATAGTGAATCTGCTTTCACTATATTGAGATTTTGTCTGAGAATAGTGATTATATATATGAATTAGGGTAGGTACAAAGTTTCATAGAAATGAGAGGCGCTTGGTCAGTGTTTAAGTGTAGCTAAGCACCTATTAGAGATTGGACCTCCCTTCCTTTTAGAAATCCTCATATTTAACTATGACTATAATATACAATAATACACACTCCATATAGAGTTATTCTATTAAAATATTTCTCAATCGCTACTAAAACCTCTTCCTCTATTCATGAGTTTTGTGAGAGATAACTTCTTTACATTCTTAGTGCTAATCTAGTATCATCAGCCTTATTACAGCGCAGTATTTCCACACATATTGTTAAGTTTCCAATGATTGAAGTATCTGGTGTTGTATAGAAGTGAAGTACGTCAGCCTGTTCCTTACAGTTTATTCTATAGACGCTCTTGCCGGGAGGATTTTCGAGGCATTTTCTGAGCGGGTGAGTATTTCATTGCAACAGTCAGAGCATTTTGCTTACCTACGTCTCGATTGCTAATGAAAAAGTTGATACATAGACTCTTTACTCTAGTGACTGACGAGTCTCATCCTTATTTGCAAATCCCAGACCGGCCCGTGCTATAAGACATCATATGTATTCACTGAATTGACTTTAGACTGCTAACTAATTTTTTGCACCGCGCACAATGCATGTTAGCTAATAAGTCAGTAACAAAATTAAAATTTTTACAAGTTAAGGTGGAGTGCTACTATTTACTGTCCTGCGCTAACATATCGGTGAGAGTGACTTAAGATATGCTCTTTTCAATAATAGATTCTAATTGATGAAGGATAACAACTAATCAACATTTCCTGAAGCATCCAGCTTACTAGTCTTCTTGTCTAAATAGATGCCAAATGTATCTTAATTGATCCGTTCCTCAGAGCACATTATATGAATAAGAATTCTCATAATCAATGCTCTGTGTATATTGGGTCACTAATCACAACTATCACTCAAGAAATTGGTAATATTGCAAGATAACAGTTGTGCGCATTTACATGCGTTACTGATGCGAAGATATGACTTTTCAATCCAGTATAACTAGTGAAATGAATTCTTTCTATACCCATAAGAAGATATATCCTAGCATACTGTTATATATACAGAAGACATAAAAGGGGCATCGCATGAGAGATAAGTGCGGTATAATTTGGGTTTATATCCGTAATATAAAACAAATCATACAAAATAACATTTATTATAATACAAAATAATAATTTATATGCCCTTAATCATAGACTCATCGAATACATAATGTAAACGCAGTTTCACAATAGATTTTAAAATATGGCCTTAACTGTATTGGGATATTTTTTGTGAGAAAGTCTTAGTATTTAGCGCGTGTTTAGTCATAAGATATCCTAATGATTTTATGATCAAATGCGCAGCTAACTAGTCCCTTCAAAGCTTGATAGTGCTATATATAGAGTAGAAGACAATAATTGGCTTGACATATGTTAGAGACGAAGTTGCTTATAGAAATTGTAAGGTCCTTATTTTGTATAAAATATTCTTTCTTCCATGGCGAGACGGTACACAGAACCATAATATATTTTAGATATTCTGAAAGGATTATACAAGTTATCGTAATAGGAGTAAATTCAAAATAATTGTAATACATTTATCATGCCATAATCTACATAAACTTAAATATGCTATAGATAAAATGAGAAAATTCCATAACTCGTAATAAGTATGAAAGTTATACTATGTATAGGCGAAGTTGCTTGAAATTAGGTCCTCCTTTAAAATTTGATAAAATATAATTTTCATATCATACATAAATAAGGAGATAATATTCAATCTGGAAGACCATTTAGAATCGAAAAGTAATCAAAGTTGAGTGGATCCAAAAATGTTTCATCGCCATAATCCAAATT
>JABUQX010080523.1:5000-32500 GCA_015478945.1 Trachelipus rathkii
ATATATATTATATATATATATATATATATATATATATAAATATATATATATATATATATATATATATATACATTATAATATATATATATATATATAATATAATATATATTATATTATATATATAGTATATGACTACGCCGACTCTCATGTGAAGAGACACTTGTTCAATCCTCCACATACCAGTCTGAGTTTTTATCTTCCTGGGGGCAAGAATTAAAACTTGGCTGTGAACACGTGTGGCAACAGCTTGGATAACCGGCCTTAAAGTTTGATTTTCTGTAGGCCCCCCATATGTTACCCCCACTGAGAAGGGGATAAAGCCAAGCTAAAAGAAAGTTTATATGTACAAGTATATATAATAATAATATAATAATATATAATAATATATTATATTATATTAGTGATGGGACGATTAATCGTCATCGTCATCGGCAAAAATCGGCATATTTTTTTTACATCGTCATCGTCATCGTCATCGGCAAATTTTCGCCGATTATTTTGCGATTATTGAACAAATATTAAAGAATTTTGAATAATTTAAAAAACTCAATATATAATAAATAATAAATAAAATAATAATTATATATATTTTTAATATATCTATATATATATATAATATATATATATATATATATATATATATACTATCTATAATATATGTATATATAATATAATAATAATAATATATATATACCCATTGATGCTTATGGTATGTATGAACATTCCAGTGCCTAATGGTTCGCCTTTCTTTTATGCGTTCATATCCACACTCATCCTCCAGACAACATACCATATACACTATATCCACACCCCCTCTTCTAGACAACATTCTACAGACATCCCTACTACTTCATATCCATACGTGTAGGGAGGAAAAATTGCCCACATCGTATGTCCTGGGGTTTCGTAGAAGGCGACTAAGGGACGTGGGTAGTTAGGTTGGCTGCCTACTACCACTTATCTTTTGCCGGAATGCTAATGCATGCCTCGGAGAAAGTCGTGATCGCAGTAACGCCTTCTATGTCTTCGGCGAAAATGTAATTAATCGTATCTGTTATATGAAAATGTCAGAGGAATAAAAGTTGAGGAGATGAAGGAGAGAGGTGATCGATGTATTTAGAAAGGGGGCAAATTTAATTTGCTCGTTGTGACTGAAACAAAGATCGTTTAAGGAAACAGTGAAATTGAAGTGGTGTGCGTGTGAAATTGTGTTGTGTGCTTGGAAAGGAATGAGAGGGGGATAGAAGGATTTGCAATTCTGATGAGTAAGTGTGGTAGAGAGCTATGGTAAATTTTGTGTGTGTGTGAGTACTAGAAGTCTAAAGTTAAATTTAAGTTTTTGAAAAGATCAAAATTTGTGTGGTTGCGACATATGAACCCTCTGAGGGTAATGTTGAAAGAGTACGATTTTCTTGGATAATCTGAATGATGTTTTGGATGGGGGGAATAGGAGATTAGTTCATTTGGTACATATCTGCCCATTCAAAGATTTTTTTTTACAGTTGTCATCCGACCACTCAACGGGCAGAGCCCTATTCAACGAGGGCAACTTCTCTCAAAAGTTCACCCTCCAGCGCAAATTACGCATATGAGCACACACGCAGGCTTTAAAGTGGGGGATTAAATTTCCAGGTAGGAATACAGAAGATGGAAGAAATTTCCACAACAGAGGTGGTGGGAAAGACGGAAGCACCACAGCAAACTAGCCCTGGAGTTACAAATGTCAACACAATACTCGTGGGCGAAGATACAGCACCTATTGTGCACGAAGGCGTCGTAAAGGTGGTGGTACGGCGAGTGATAAGTTCCCTCAAGCCCTTGCCGCTGCGGTACTATAGGATAGAGATAAAGCAACAACATCGCCTCGCAAAGGATAGAGGGTCAAGTGAACTGGAAAGTGCAGAACAAGTTTATAAGCCTTTTTTTGCCGTTGACTCGACCGTGTCAAAAGCCGGGTGAAAACCAGAGCCCCCCCCCAGATATGAGAGCAGTACTCCATAACATTGGGCGGATGAGACCTTTGTATAGCCGGAGCACCTGGAAAGGAGGAAAGTCTCACAGCCTAAACAGAACTTCCAGTTTCTTTCAGGGCCGCCCTACAACCATTGTGATGTGAGGTTTCCAGACATTTTTTTGTTCATGTTAAGGCCAAGGATATTTACATTGTCAACAGGAGGAGACGACAGAACCGTCGAAAGAGACAGGAAAGTTAGAAGGTATTTTGAAGAAGGAGATTTGTAAAAAGTTGGGGTTTTAAAGAATTGCATGTTCAACAAAGTTATTTCCTATCCATCAGCGAACAATAAAATCGGAAAGACTAAGACGAGAGGCAATTTCCAAAAGTAAAAGTGGGAGTAGAATTGATATAAGTTAAAAGATGAAAGGGTCGAGTCATCGGAATCCGAGTGGATAGATTAGAGGTGCAGGTGAGAAGATCATTAATGAAAGGTAGGAAAAAAGTAGGAGATAAGACAGAAGCCTGAGGAACACCACTATTGACAGAAAACGAAGAAGTCGCCCCATCAACAAGCAGCCGATATTGAAGCGATTTAAAAGAAAGCTAGATATAAGTAACCAAAGAGAAGGAAACCCAAAGAAGTGGAGCTTGGAGAGCAGTGACGCGTGCAATCCGGTCAAATGCCTTTGATATGTCAGCGCCACCACCCAAGTCCCTCCCCGTAGTTCCTAAGAGCGAAAAGCCATAAATCGGTTAGATAGGAATGTATCGCCAGTAGACTCCGTGCAACGAGAGCCGTACTGGCGATCGGAGTGGGTTTCAGATGATCTAAGAAGTGAGTTGAAAAGGGGTTTTCAAAAAGATCTTAGATAGAATACAAGTGAGAGCTACAGGGCGATAGTTAGAAAGGATCAGAGGGGCTTCCTTTTTTCGGAATAGGCTGGACATGTGAGAGCTTCCACACTGAGGGAAAGTTTAGTATTGAGACATAGAGAATATAGTTGAAGGCTAGGGGCCGAAGAGATTAGCCCTTTTATTTGGACAATTAGCAACACAATGATCCATCAGCAATCAAATAAGAGGAGGAAAACGGCAGATTTTACAAAAGTTGCTAGAGATGAAAGATTGTCAGTAGGAGAACCAAGGAGGTTAGCGCACTTTTCTTTGATGAAAGCCAGCTTTGCTCGTCGAAGGGTATCCCCTGCAACGATTCTAGCTGAATGAAAATCAGCGAGAGTGATAGGAAACGAGAATTTTTCCACACTCGACTAGGCACTGTCTCTAGCCTGAATGGCCAGAGAATAAAGCACGATCGAACCATGGATTATGAGGAAAAGAAAGATTTAGTTTTTAGAAGGAATGAATGAGGAAAGCAATCAAACTTTATCCTGAAAGAAGGAATGAACCTGCTCATCCCATCACCGATTACGCTCCCTCCTTATCTTTTAAATCTTTATACATCCATCATTAAATCCTTTTTGAGGTAAGCCATTTGCTACGTCTGCAAACTTGAGAACCTTACATTTAAAGTCACTGGTCTAAATATTTTATACATATAAGAGGAACAGCCACTTGACCTAAAAAATCGTTACGGACAACAAACATGTCTCCTCATTTCCCTTATACAATACTTTTCATTTTCATTGATACTATTTTTATTATTATTATTATTATATTATTATTATTATTATATTATTATTATTATTATTATTATTATTATTATCAATTATTGAGACTTAAGGAATAAAAAATTTTGATCGCTAAAATATTTGGGAGGTTGAACCCCCTGAACCTCCTGTCTACAGCCTTATTATATATATTATAATATATATATATATATATATATATATATATATATATATATATATATAATATATATATATATATATATATATTATATTATATATATATATAATATTATATATATATATATTATATATATATATATATAATATATATATAATATATAGAAGAGGAGCACGAAGACGAGAGAGAGAGAGAATTTAAAAAATAGTTTTTTTCAATTAATCGTCCATCGTCATCGTCATCGTCATCGTCATCGCATCGGTGAAATTTGCTCTAATCGTCATCGTCATTGTCATCGGCAAAAATTTCATAATCGTCCTCATATTATATCATATTATATTATATATATATATATATATATATAATATAATATATATATATAATATATATATATATATATATATATATATATATATATATATATATATATATATATATATATATATATATATATATATATATATAAATATTATATATATAGATATATATATATATCAGCACCCTTCTATGGATTTTAATAAGTACCGAGTTTCTAAGCAGTGATTTGAAAAGGCAGGAACTTCGAAAAAACTGTTCCGAGAATCCTTCTTTTTTTTGGGAGCGGATTGGACCAGTGGGTAGAGCCCTACTGTTACATTGTCCTAACGGCGACGCTGTTTGGCGCTGGTTCGAGTCCTGTCACGAGTGAAATTTTTCTTTGTCTTATTTTTGCAAAATTTGTTCGCCAACTGTTGTTTGTAACCCCATGTTGATGTTGCTTGAACTTTGGTTGGTTGCTCTGTAACCCAGGAGCACCCCAGCCGGAATGCCATGTGCATTATTGTAATTGGAAATCACTCCTTATATATTTATATATATATATATATATATATATATATATATATATAAATATATATATATATATATATATATATATATAATTATATATATATATACTATATATTAATATTATTATATAATATAATAATTACCTATATAATATATATATATAATATATATATATATATATATCTATATATATTATATATTATATATATTATATATATATATATATAAAGGTTGGTTTGTTGAATAATAATAACATCATTATTAAGAATAAGGAAAATGTTGAGAAAATCGTCTCTTTGTTGCTCAAAGGAAGTTTTGACAATTTACAATTGGTCGTCGACTTTGATTACACGCTTACAAGAGGACATTTTAATGGGGAGAAAAGCTTGTGTTCATGGGGTAAGTCTTGAATAATAATAATAATAATTATAATTATAATTTTTATTTATAAGGTGTTTTTACTATAATCATAATACTTATTATAATAATAATAATAATAATAATAATAATAATAATAATAATAATAACTAATTTACAAATCCATAATATTTTACTGTGTTTGGTTTGTATCATTAAAACAATCCCCTATTTAGAATTATATGTATTTTTAAGTACCATTTTTATTTTATTTTCTTGTTTTTCATGATTCCTAAGTACTCCTAATGAATTATTGTACTGTTGACATTGTTTTTATGTATTGTTATTATTAGAGAAAGACCTGGAGTGTGGAGCCTCAAGGCTTTGGGTGTAGCCAGAGTTGGACAAGGAGCAAAGAAAAATTTATTTCCATTGTAATAAATGAGTTTGGAGATGAAGCCAATGACAGACAGCCTTGCATTTTTAAAATGATAAGACTATGGTGGCTCAATCGGTAGAGCGACAGTGTTGCATGTCAAGGGCCCAGGTTCGATCCCTAGTCCAAGTCCTAGGTAGAAATTACTTAGATAAGTTCCCCTCCTTGAATACTGCTATGCCATTAAGGTTTGAACTTTTATTTAAAAGAGAGAGAGAGCGAGAGCTGGGCAAAAAATTTACTGGCACTACAAACTTGGAAGGAACACTTAATAATAATATCACTTTTACTTAACCATACTTTTTCATTTTTGATATTAAATAATGTTAAGGCATTTTCTTTTTCTTAATAGTTTGTATTTATTAAATTTTTTTTTCATTTATTATTAAAAGGATGGTTTTTTCAAATATGGTAAGCTTTTAAAAATGCTGTATAAAGTGGACAGTTTTTATTCCACGTTTAAGTATTTAAATGGAGGAAAAACAAACCTAAATCAATTTTGTTGCTAGTTTTGTGATTAAAATGACTTCAGAATATTATAATATATATATATATATATATATAATATAACATATATATGCTGCTGTAATATATGTAATAACCTTATATATATATAACTTATATATATATATATATATATACTTCTTCATATACTGCCTATACTTCTAACAACAATATGTATATATAGCCAACAACCAGCATATATATATGTATATATATATATAACCCATATAATAGCAACCTCATTCTTAACCTTATATATATATATATATGATATATATATATATATATATATATATCTTTTCTTTCTTTCTTTCTTTTTCTTTATCTACCTTTTTTTCCCAAGATTGGGGAAGGAGCGCTTCAAGCATCGGAAAAGAAAAGCAGTAGGAGAGTATGACAAATGTCGAAGAAAGCCCAGCCTTACACCGCCCCCTCTGTACCATTAATTAGTGAAAACTCGTCACAGACAGAAAATCCACCCTAGAGCATGTGGGACCACGACGGAAATCGTCAATGTAGGGTTCATCCCTTGGCCCCAGGTGGGCCAAACCATGCCCCCATACAAAACCCGCCATTCTCTCCTATCATGCACCTTTATTCTCGCCTCTGCCAAACTCATTTCTCTCCTTCCAGACATTCGTTCACCGACTCAATCCACTCTCTTCGTCTCCCAGCCGGTCGACTCCAACACACTCACCACTATACATCCAGTAACCAACCGACTATCATTCATCCTTTCCACATGACCAAACCATCTCAACATACTTTCATTTATTCTCTCATTTACCCCTTTCTTCACACCACACAGCTCTCTAATAAGTTCATTCCTCATTTTATTAATTCTTCTCACCTAGCATGCCAAGATTGTCCATCTGAACACATTGAACTTTAGATCTATACTTCTTATTCAGGCCATAGTCTCACTACCATACAATAACACAGGTAACAACAGACACGTACCCTCATGTAAGACTCTAGCGCACTCAAGACTTAGTCCCTTTACATTCACCAACGATTTAATTGCACCAGCAACCTTCCTGCCATTCACAACTTTCCTACTACACTCTGCATCATCCGTTCCCTTCTAATCCAACACATACCCTAAATATTTAAACTCAGACACTTGCTCCAGCTGCTCACCATCTAACATGACTTAACACTGAGGACTGTCCTCACTCACAACCATAACCTTACTCTTATCTACGTTTACTTTCAAACCCCTCCTTTTACATACCCTGTAAAATCTCTCTACCAAAATCCTCTCTCAAACTCTCTTCAGATTTAGCCACACAGAACCAAATCATCCGCATATAATAGGTAGGGTGGCACCCTCCACTCATCTCCATTCTCCATCATTCTAACACCATTTCACTGCTATCCCCACCTCGAATTCTTTCACTTAACCCCATCCATATACAAATTAAATAACCAAGGAGACCCCTTAACACAACCTGTCTCCCGCTCCGCTATTACAATCCTAAACCAATCACCGTATTGACACCATTTATTCTTACACACGCTTCACTATCGTCATACATACTTTTGATTCCATTCAGAAGCCTACCACCAACACCATATATCACTAATACCTGCCATAACACTTCCCTATTAACTCTATCATACGCCTGTTGTAAATCCATAAAACCTAAATCTAATTTATTCTTCTTCCATTTTCTCAATCATTTTGTTTCAATGTAAAATTTGATCCACACATCCTATACACTCCTAAACACCTTGTTCTTCACCAATCAGTCCTTCAAAGTCACTCGACGCACTCTTTCGACAAATACCAGCATATATTTTCCTTACAACACTCAATAAACTTATTCCCTCTATAATTATTTATTTATATATATATATATTACCCTTATATATATATATATATATATATATATATATATATATATATATATATATATATACTGCTACTCTCTTTCTCTCCTAGCACCAACTGCTGCTATATACTTCTTCAACTTCTATAACTGCTCATCTTATATATATATATATAGTATATTACACTAATCTCAATACACATACCTCACTACAAACATAGCCAACACATACAATAGAACAGTCTAATCACAAAGAAATCCACTCTTCTCATCTTCTTGGAAAAGCCGCGTACTAGGATGCGAACCCACGCCTTACGGTGGCAAGCATTCCGACTACGTCGTGCTGAAGCAGGGCTTGCTATCGGGCCTAAATATTCCTGCACCTTCCACTTGGTCAGTAACCATACAAATACTTTTCCTGACCAATTACATCTGAACATAGAGGCTATGTGGTAATAATAAATAAAATAAATATATATATATATATATATATATATATATATATATATATATAACTTAACATATATATATATATATATATATATATATATATATATATATATATATAATATATATATATATATATATATATATATATAATAATTATATATATATATATTATATATATATAATATTATATATATATATATATATATATATATGTTTTTTTTCAATAGTGATTATTTTGAATAAGTTAAAGTAAGTTGAAGGGAACCGCTATAAAAGTTGTCAGCCACCATTTATTTTAGAGCTGTTGACAAGGCTGTGGAGCCGGAGCTGAAATTTTTTTTTGTGTGGAGCAGAGTAGAAATTTTTTTTATACAATAAATAAAGAGGGCATAAAGCCAGATCTGGAGCTGGACCTGGACCCTGAGTTGGAACCAATTTTACGGACCCCGCGGGCCCGGTTATTGAATTGGCAATAATAGTTCCTGCCATCAGTAGAACTTTTTAGTAACCACCTTTTTTTTATTTTATTTTTTTATTTTAGGAATTTTAGACAATAGTGATCATATGCCTTCATTTTATAGAGATAAGGCATCAGAACTTCTTAAGAAGTATTACCCAATTGAGGTAGACACTAATATGAGCGAAGCAGAAAAAATACCTCATATGGTTGAATGGTATGATAATATAAATGCGTTGCTGAAAAGCTGTAACCTCAGCAAAGAACTTCTCAGTGACATGGTTGCCAATAGCAATGTAAAACTCAGGTTTGTAATTTGATTGCTACATATATTTATAGATTTAAATAATAATAATAATAATAATAATAATAATAATAATAATAATAATAATAATAATTTCAACTTTCAAAAAATTTATGAATAAATTGAAAATTTAAATAAAAAATATTTTAGAATCTATAAATATATTTTTTTCATAAGATTTATAAATTAAAATCTTTTTATTTCCAAATTTGAAGAAAAACAGTTTTTTTAATTTATTTACATAAAAAAGTAATTTTTAGTAAATGAAGTTGTTACTCATCGAAGTTGGCTGATTGACATTTGACTGTACGGACATTTGATCGAACATGAAAATAAAATTATGAGAGACATAAAAATGTCTTATAAAACATTTATTTCATAACCTGACCAAACTTAAAGACGTTAACGTAATCTAATTCATGCTCAGTTAAATAATAATAATAATAATAATAATAATAATAATAATAATAATAATAATAATAATAATAATAATAATAATAATAATAATAATACCTTGTAGAATTAACACTGACCATCTGTTCAAAAAGTTAAAGGATGAAAGAGTGCCAACGCTTATATTTTCTGCCGGGATGGGTGATATTCTTGAACACGTTCTTTGGCACTTTGATTTGTACTCAGAGAATGTAAAAGTCGTTTCAAATTTTTTCAAGTATAATGATGAGGTAAGATTATTATTATTATTATTATTATTATTATTATTATTATTATGTTTAATATTAGCATAGTACAAGTGACATCTATCTCCTGTGAGAGACATTATTATTATTATTATTATTATTATTATTATTATTATTATTATTATTATTATTATTATTATTATTATTATTATTATTATTATTATTATTATTATTATTATTATTATTATTATTATTATTATTATTATTATTATTATTATTATTATTATTATTATTATTATTATTATTATTATTATTACCCACTTTCTCTCCCCAAGACTGGGCGTAAGGTGCGTAACATGCACCGGAAACAGAAAAGTAGTAGAAGAATATGACGCAAGTCGAAAATAAAACCCAGCCTTACCGCACCCTTTATACCTTTTAGTGAGAATCCGTCGCAGTCAGAAAATCCACCCTAGAACTTCACGGGACCCTCACTATGGCATCTCGTCAATTTGGGGTTCACCCCTTGGCCCAGGTGGGCTGCAACCATATCCCCTCACAAAACCCCGCCATTCACTCATATTATGCACCTTTCTTCTCGCCTCTGCCAAACTCACATTTCTCTCCTCCAGGCATTCCTTTACTGACTGAATCCACTTTTTCTTCGGTCTTCCAGCCAGTCTATTCCCAACACACTCACTACTATACATCCTCTTAACCAACCGACTTTCATCCATCCTTCCCACATGACCAAACCATCTCAACGAACTTAATTTATTCTCATTTACCCCTGTCTTCGCACCACACAACTCTCTAATACGTTCATTTCACATTTTATCGATTCTTCTCACACCTAACACGTCCCTAAGATTGTCCATCTGAACACATTGTACCTTAGATCTATACCTCTTATTCCAGACCATAGTCTCATTATTATACATTAAGACAGGTAACAACATATTCTCCTGGAAAACCCTAGCGCACTCAACACATAGTCCCTTTACATCCACCAACGATTTAATTGCGCCAGCCACCTTCTTGCCATTCACAACTTTCCTACTACACTCGGCATCATCCGTTTCCTTTTCGTCCAACATAAATATCTTAAATATTTGAACTCAGTCACTTGTTCCAGCTGCTCACCATCTAACATAACTTCACACCGAGGACTGTCCTCACTCCCAACCATAACCTTACTCTTATCTACGTTTACTTTCAAACCCCTCCTTTTTACACACACCCGCCAAATCTCTCTACCAATCCTCTCAAACTCTCTTCAGATTCACCACACAAAACCAAATCATCCGCATATAATAGTTAGGGCACCCTCCACTCACCTCCATTCTCCATCATTCTAACACCATTTCCTGCTACCCCACCTCTCTAATTCTTTCACAATCCCATCCATATACAAATTGAATAACCAAGGGGACATAACACATCCCTGCCTTACTCCGCTATTAATATTAAACCAATCACTTTTGACCATTTATTCTTACACACGCTTCACTATCGTCATACATACTTTTGATTCCATTCAGAAGCCTACCACCAACACCATATATTACTAACACCTGCCATAGAGCTTCCCTATTAATCCTATCATACGCCTGTTGCAAATCCATAAAACCTAAATACAATTTATTCTTCTTCTCCCTCATTTTATCAGTCATTTGTTTCAATGTAAAGATTTGATCCACACATTCTCTACCACTCCTAAACGCACCTTGTTCTTCACCAATCAGTCCTTCAGTCACTCGACGCACTTTCGACTAAAATACCAGCATATATCTTCCCTACAACACTCAATAAACTAATTCCCCTATAATTTCTACAGTTCCCTTATCTCCCTTACCCTTATATAAGGGTACTATTACTGCTCTCCTCCAATCCCTTGGAACTATACCCTCCATAAACGCTTTATTACACAACTTCCAAATCCAATCAATCACCATCTCGCCTCCGTTCTTGATCATTTCACCAGTAATTTCATCTATACCTGCAGATTTACCATTCTTCAACTTTCTCACTCTACCCATTACCTCCTCCTTGCTAATAACCTCATCCCCAAAATACCTATTCCTTCTTGCACCATCAAACCCCCACACATTCACTATCACCTCTTCATTACTGTTAATATACAGATTTTCAAGTGTTCTTTCCACACTCCCCTCACATCCATTTCATCAGTTACAAAAGCACCATCCCTATTCATTATTCTAAGCAGGTTCCCCTTATTCTCATTCTTAACCTTTCGCATTTCCTTCCAGAAGAGCTTCCTATTCCCTTCTAAGTCCTCATTCTTCCTCCTTCCAAACTGTTCATTTACCTCTTCTTTTCTTCTACGTATGCACCTTTTACTATTTCATTTTTCCTCCTTATATACTTCCAAACATCTTTCTTTTGAAACCTCATCATTGGCTTTTAGTACATTCAACCACGCTTCTTTTTTACTTTTAACAACTTGCATCACCTCTTCATTCCACCACTCACTGTTAACATTCTTACTTCCTACTTTAGCACATCCACATACTTCCTTTGCACTGCTAACAACTGCTTCCTTCATTTGCTCCCAGATTTGTTCAGTTTCAACTTGTTCACATTCAACTGATTTTCTTGCGAATGCTCTTAGATACTTATTCTTATTACCTTGTTCGCTTAACTTCTCTCTCTTAATTCTACCCACTTCTTTCCTTATCACCTTCCTCTCCATCCAAGCCCCCAATAACTTAATTTTACATAGAACAACATAATGATCCGATAATCCCATTCCTAATCCCCTCACTGATTTAACATTCAACACATACTTCAACATCTCCTTCTTCACCAACACAAAATCAATCATACTTTCACTTCAACCATCTCTACCCACCAACTCTAGTATACTTATGGATACTCTTATGTTTATTAAAAAAAGTATTACTTACACACATACCTCTCTCCTCACAGAAATCAATCACCTTCCTACCATTCTCATTTTCTCCCGACACCCCAAAACCACTTGTTATACCATCTCTTTTCTGATCACCTATCCAACCATTTAGGTTTCCCTAACACAATCAATTTGAAGCTCCTACTTACCCCATCCAAAACATCATTCAGATTATCCCAAAAAATCGTACTCTCTTCAACATTTCTCTCAGATGGACCATACGTCACAACTACACATACCTTGACCTTTTCAACTTAAATTTAACCATTAGAATTCTAGTACTCACACACACAAAGTCTACCATAGCTCTGTACCACAAGTCACTCATCAAAATTGCAACTCCTTCTCTCCCCCTCTCATTCCTTTCCACACCACTCATTTTCACCGTTTCCTTTCATCTTTGTTTTAGTCACAGCAAGCAAATCAAATTTGCCCTTTCTAAATACATCCATCACCTCTCTCCTCTTCTCCTCAACATTTATTCCTCTGACATTCCATGTACCCATACGATTCATACAATTTCGCCGAAAATTAGAAGGTCGTTTACGGCGATCACTACCATCTCCGAGGCCTGCATCAGCATTCCTAGCAAGAGATAGGTGGTAGTGGGCAGTCAACAACTACCACCGTCCTTAGTCGCCTTCTACGACACGCAGGACATACGATGTGGGCAATTCTTTCTTCCCCGCACACAGGGATATAAGTAGTAGGGATGTCTGTAAGATGTTGTCTAGAAGAGGGGTGAGGATGTTAAGTATGTGCATATGATATGTGGATAAATGGTGGTCAGTAAAATGTTGCCTGGTGGATGAGTGTGTGAAGAAAATGAACGCAAAAGAGAAAGGTGAACCATTAAAAATGGGAGGTAATTTCATCGCTTCGAGTATGCGTATACTCTCCCTCATATATATATATATATATATATATATATATATATATATATATATATATATATATATATATATATATATATTATACTAACTGCTCAACTGCTGTAGCAGCAACCATAACTTAATAACCAGCAATATGTATATATAATATATATATGTATATATATATATATATATATATATATATACTATATATATATATAACATAACTACCTGGTCTCCGATTGTCTTCATATAACCAACATATCTGTATATATACTTCTGCCCTGGCCCACCTCAATTGGAGGGCCACACTGCTTCCAGGAAGCCGGCCACCGCTCTTGGGCGGTTCCACAGGTCGAGAAGGGAAGATATAGAGAAGTCGGCACGGGGTGCGTCGAGAGCGGAGCACCCCAGAAGGAGGTGCTCCATTGTGTCCTGGAATTGTGACATCTGGTGTAGGTGGGGGAGGTAATATTATATATAAATATATATATATATATATATATATATATATATATATATATATATATATATATATATATTATATATAATATATATATATATATATATATATATATAGCATGTATATATATAACCAACATATATATATATATATATATATATATATATATATAAAGGGTATCATGATTGGATTTACTGGGGATCTTATCCACATGTTCAATAAGAACGAAAATGCCATCCACTCCTCGAATTATTTCAAAGAAATTCAAAAGAGACAGAACGTCATATTGATGGGACTCACTTGGTGATGTGAAGATGGCGGACGGCATTCCCCATGTCTAGCAATGTCTTAAAAATTGGATTTTACAATCATAATTCGGTGAGTATTATAAAATTAAGTGGATATATATTCTTTGGGTAGAGATATATAAATAATTAAAAAACTACCTTCTTCAGATAAGAGGTTAAGGTAGTAGTACTTTACATCCCGTCACAGGGACCCTTCGAGAAAAGACCCTGGGTTTTCTCAGGCCTACGACAGATACCGATGTCTGTCCAGGTGTATCGCGGATCCCGGTATTTCATTTTCGTCTGAGGAGGACGAATCAAAGAATAAAGAGAAAGAGAGAGCTATCATTCTACCTCAACCAGTTTCATTCCCTGGTTTTCTCTCGCTTCTCGGAGCTACTGAGCTCTCAGTAGTGATGTATTATGTTATTTGTCACTACCATTGGATATTTATCCCTAAGAGGTTGGGATGGATATTTATCTTTAGTCTTTGGATAAATTGTATGTGTTAGCCCTACAAGTTTCATTTCAATATTTTATATAATGAAGAGCTGCCTCATTTTTATAAATCCGCATGATATTCTTTTTCTAATAATAATAATAATAATAGTAATAATAATAATAATAATAATAATAATAATAATAATAATAATAATAATAATAATAATAATAATAATAATAATAATAATAATAATAATAGTAATAATATAATTTTTTTTTCAGATTGATGAACGAATAAAAGTATCAGAATGCGTATGATATTGTTGTTGAAAATTATTATTATTATTATTATACTTATTATTTTGTTTTTTTAAATAATAATATTATTATTATTATTATTATTATTATTATTATTATTATTATTATTATTATTATTATTATTATTACAGTGTAATAGATATTTATGTTCAAAGAAATTATTTTTTTAGATAGTCTTATTTTTATTTTTTCGAGCGTGAGATTGTTTTTTTTTTTTTTATTATTTTTATAATTAATATTATTGTTATTTTTATTATTTATATTATTTATGGATGTTACCTGTTATTATTATTACATTGTAATAATATATTTACGAAGAAATTCTTATTTTAGATTTTAATTGTTAGTGTTTATATTTATTTTTCAGCCGCGATTATTATTATTATTATTATTATTATTATTATTATTATTATTATTATTATTATTATTGGATGTTACCCATTTTTTTTAAGTATGTTCCAGAACCTTTAAGAGGAATAGTATGTTCCTAATAATGTACCTATTATTAAAACATTATATTGTATACTATTGGATGAATGTATGGGTTGTTATTTTAAGTTTGAATAGATTGTGTTTTTACTCTACTGATGAAGTACACTATGTATAAATGTGTGTTTTGGAAGAAATACATATAACAATACGCTAAGTTAAACACTTCACAAAATACAAAATTCATTAAGAAATACAACAACACAACACACAGCACAATATTATATATATATATATATATATATATATATATATATATATATTCATATAGTATATCATATATATATATATATATATATATATTTATTATATATATATCAGTGAATTGTTGTCGGTATTCATGACGGTTCCTGTATAATGTATTTGAAAGATCATTGTTTGAAAGTTGTTTGATGGTAATGAATATTATGCATTTATTACGTATATAAATATATATATTTATAATCTGCTTAAAATCAAAATGTATATATTTTATTTTTTAAAATATTGTACAAACTTAGTGTTTTGTATTCGTCAAATGTGAATTAAATGTTTCATTAAGTTTATGGTTTTGACTCATCATCATTTTGCAGTTTCAATTGTTCAATTAGACTTTTGACCGTGTTTAAAATAAGTGTAAATTAATATTTTTTATTAATATTATCTTCCTCCTATCCCCAGGTTGGGGGTGAGGTGCGTAGCATACACCGGAGTAGTAAAGTAGTAGAAGAACATGACGCAAGTCGAAAAGAAATCCCCCCCTTCCCTTATACCGTCCCCTTTATACCCCCAGTGAGAACTTTTCGCAATCAGAAAAATCCACACTGAGGTTTCACGACACAGTGACGGGATCCTCACTATGGTATCTCGTCAATGTGTTCCATCCCCTGGGCAAAGCCCACAGCCATACCCCCTCACAAAACTCTGCCATTCACTCATGTGATTCACCTTTCTTCTCGCCTCTGCCAAACTCTCATTCCTCTCCTTCAGGCATTCCTTTACTGACTCAATCCACTTTTTCTTCGGTCTCCCAGCCGGTTAATTCCCAACACACTCACCATTATACATCCGCTTAACCAACCGACTATCATCCATCCTTTCTATGTGACAAAACCATCCCAATGTACTCGCGTTTATTTTCTCATTTATCGCCTTCTCTTCACACACCAACTCTCCTAATACGTTCATTCTTCATTCAATTCTTCTCGCACCTAACACGCCCCTAAGATTGTCCATCTGAAAATTTTGTACCTTAGATCTATACCTTTTATTCCAGACCATAATTTCACTACTATATTTATTATTATTATTATTATTATTATTATTATTATTATTATTATTATTATTATTATTTTTATGATATTATATTATTATATTACCCCCGTTAAACGTAGCCCCACCTTGTCGGGTGGGGGGGCTCAGATACCTTTTTCCGAATGTATCTGCGAAGTGGTTGTACGTTTTTTGTTTTTTCGTTGATTTTCCCCCTTTTTGTGGTTCCCCTCCTTTTCCATTTAAGTTCTTTGTTTTCTTATAATTTTTTATTATTATTATAGTATTATTTGATTATTATTGTTATTATTCCCGTTCCCCTTACCCTTCCCTTCCTCATTTCTGTCCCTTCTCCTCCGTTTCTGTACGTACTACCCCCTGCGTATCCCTGATCTCTCTCTTCTGAGAGTCTTCCCCATTTCCCGCATGCTTCCTGGGTGCTTCCGGCTGTTTCTGCTGTTGTGTCATGGGCCGATGCTTGCCCTCGGCTTCCTAACGTGGGTGAGGGTGATGCAGGTTAAAGAAACCGGTTTTTGTTTGCCTTTCTCCGGCGCCTATTGTAGGGGTCCCGAATCCTTGCCCTATGCACTTGAGGGAGGCTGTCTCTGCACTTGGGCGCATAATCTTGGACTCAGCGTGTGTGCACGGCTTTTATTTTCCATCTTGGGGACTGGACGTGGAGTTCCGGGGGAGCTTTTCCGAGACCACGCTCATGGCCCACCCTACGGGTCGGGTTTCTAGGGGGGAGGGTATGTAAGCTCTGGGGCCGCTTGGTTGGGCGCGGTTGCTGCGGTTTACGCTGCCGGTATTTTTAATTGTTTCTATTCAATACAATTTGTGTTGATTGAATTTGTGTTATTATTGCGGTGCTGATGTTTTGCAGGAGTATTTTTCATGGGAAGAAAATCTAAAAATTTATTCCGGTTTTCCAGAAAGGCGGCAATCACTATCTGGCGGGTCCCCAATCCATCCCCCTCCTGGCCGTTCCCAGGCCTGCGACCAGCAGGGCTTTGATGCCCCCTTGTTGATGAATGGTTGGTACTCCTCCTCCCCAACCAGTAGTCATCTCGATTCCGGTCCCGTTTCAGGGACTGCCTCGTCTAGACCAGGTGAGGCTGTTTTGGCTTCTCAGAATACCCTTGTCTCTCCGTTTTACGTTTGCCGTCAGGAGCCCTGCGTCAACGGGGTTCCATCCTAATATCAGGCTCCAATATACTAGTCACAACGGCCGACGATCAATCGTTCGCCCGACCCCTCCTCTCAGGGTTGCCACCTGGAGGTCTTGATTCGTAACCTCTGCTTGTCTATGTGTTTTATTACAGTTCAATCGTGCTCTTCGTGTGCCTACTGACTTCTGTGTATGCCAGCTCAAGATGCCTTAGTGATGCTTTGGAAGCTGCTCTTCCAAAACTACTGAGCCACAGGCTACGCCAATGAGGGACGGTTCCCTCTTGGTTCGTGCTGCATCTCGTACCCAGAGCAACGTACTTGTTTCCCTATCCCATCTGGAAAGATTTCCCGCACTTTCTAAATCTGATATTGGTCCGTAACGACGTCGAAGGGTACCTATATATCGCCGGAGTTCTGTTCGCGGATGCTTTCAATTGATGTCAATCCGCTAACTCAATTTACAGTGCTCACCACGTGCCTATCACCTGACGTTTTTCGGTTTCCCTTCCGTTAAGGATTGACCCTCTTCAAAAGCCGAACCCTCGTCGTTTACTTTACCTTCTCTGTGCCTTTCCTCCATCCATAAGGTAAAGACTTGGGATTACCATCACACGGTTTCGGAGCTTATTGCCTCTTCCCGAGAAGATGTGGTTCAGTGCCATTAATATTTTGGTCACCTTCCCAGAAATATTGTCGGTCTCCACCAGCCATCTGTTCCGACATGTGCAGTTCTCTCTTCACCCGAAGCTGTGACAGAGGATCCTCCATGTTGTCTCTAACTGTAGAGGGCCATCACCCGGCCTCTCCTGTCACTGCGCCCTTTTTCGCCCTTGAGAAGGAAATCCTGGGAGAAGTTGCGCCATTTCAATGATAATATGGACCGTCGTGAGGCTATCCCCGCCGGGCGAGGAAACCTGCTTCATCTTCTCTGTCTTATTTATGCTGTCGGCAAGTTCGGTCCACTTTTCCATCTGCGGTTTGCCTCTTGGCCGTTGCTGTCATGCCGCCCCGTGCGTGTGTCCGGAGCTTGTTCCGCTTTCACGTTCGACCGTTCGGTCTTCCGTGCCGGTTACCGGATCCCCTGTTTCGGTGGTTTCTGAGGCTCTGGACAATTGTCCTCTCACTCGTCCCAAATGGTCGCCGGCCGCTGAACTCGTTCGTTCTTCGCCGACTCACCACTGACCCTCTCGTCGTGTCTCTCTCCTTTGTAATAGGTCCTATGCAGCTTGCCAAGGGGAGTCTGATTTGTGCGATCAAGTTCCTGCTTCTGAGTGTCGTGGCAAATCGTTCCATTTGGCCTCGTCGTAGCCTACCCTGGTACCGTCCCCGAAACGCCCTGCTTCGGTTTCGCCGGGCGAAACACCTTCAGTCCCTCTGTAAAACGGTGCGAAAGTCCGTCCCAGGGCGGATCTTCCCCGGGACAGACATCCTTACTCGCTTGCTTATCGGGCCGCGGACTTCTTGAAGCAGAAGGATCCCGTTTGTACTGGGGGCCCTGCCTCTGTCCCCTGCCTGAAACGGGCTCGCGCGCAGTGACTAACCCCAAGGTGGCCGTTGCTCGGACCGGTGGTCCGCCTCTGCCCTTCTGAAGTAATTACTACTACTCCGCTAAAGCCCTGTTCGCTTCTGCAGCTATTCAAGCGATTCTGAAACTTTTTTTCGGATGCCACGATTGACTCTTCGGACTACTCTTCCCCGTGGGGGTGGTCACGTGCTTGACACTTGTTGCCCACACCGAGGAGGTCCGGAGGAGGTATCTGATTGTACACCGTCGCCTCGCTCCAGGTCTTCCCTTCGGGTAACGTGGCTCCGCTTCGGGATGTGTATGAGGTTGGTTGCTGCTGGTGGATGCAGGAGGATGTAAGAGTCTTCCCTTTCGCCTCTTCCCCTCCACCCCCTTTGAATTCGGTCCCGTCGACTGAGCCTTCTGGCTCTTCTCGAGCGCGGACCGGCTTCCGGATTTTACCTATCTGACGCCAACCCTTGTCCGATCCGATGTGTTCTCATCTCACTCCCCGGCCGACACCGTTCCTACTTGTCATCCTCTTTCCATCTTCCCCAACCTTTGTTAGGGCGCCTCCTGGCAAGACGCGTCCCCCTTCCCGGCCTGCTAAGAAGTCTGGCTGGGGTGCGTCTGAGGGGAGGGATGTTCGATAATGTGGAGTGTGTGACTTGGCGCGCCTGCTTTGGCGAGCCCTCTCTCTGTTGTGCCCAGGAACCGCCTCTCGTAAACAGGGGTCGCACTACATATCCCTGCTTGGCGTGATTCCTTCCTTCTCGCCTCCGGGGTTTGAGGTTCCGTCGGTGGTTCGAACGACTCAACGGGACCTTCGCTTTTATCCTCTGAGGAGAACTGCCACATCCCAAAAACATCGTGAACTATTGTCAGGATCGCCTGACCATGTGATTTAACGTCCCATCATAACAGTTTATACAATGGAACTGCCGCGTAACTTTCCTAATTACGTAAGAGCTGAGAAGATTGAACTGTAGAGATCATCAGCTCCTTGGCTGTTTGTTTAACAGGAGTTCCAACTGTCGTGGCCGTGACCTTTACATACCTTTCCCGGTACATGGGAGCCCCCTTATTTCCCTAATGCGTGAACAGCGACAGAGGTGGGGATGCGATCCTGCTTCACAAGTCTGTCCCATTTACTCCCATTCCACTCTCTCTGCCCTGCATGCCGTGCGGCTCATCCATTCTTGACGCGCCGCTTACGCTGTGCTCCGTGTACCTGGCGCCCAGCTGTAAAAATACCAGGAAGGACCTCGTCGATTTTTTCAGTTGTCCCACAGCCCATTTGGGTTCTCGGTGAACTTTAACCTTCGCCATCCTTTGTGGGGTGTGACCTGTTACGTCCCCCCAATGCCGATTGGTTATTGAGTATTTTGCAGTATTTTCATTGGATGTCTCAACACAGGTCTTCCGACCTTTGAACGTTTCGATACTGGCACTTCTTCCTGTGTTGACGTCCTCGTTGTGTCATCCTCGTCTTTAGAGTCGTTCTTTGGGTGGGGAAAGTCTGTCTTTCCTCTGTGTAGTGACCACTACCCTATCGTGATACCGTCCTTCGGCCCCAGTCCGCAGCTACTCACCTCATTCTGGCAGGCGCTATTACAGGGCAGACTGGTCTTCCCTTTCATCAGGCCACTTTACTTTTCCATCTTCCTGCGACTACGTGTTCCCCGTCCGCGCGGCGATGCGCTTTCACTTACTTTCCAGAGTTAATCCTTTTCAGGCGGCAACGGAGCATATACCCCCGTTCATCTGGGACTCCGGAAATCAACAACCCCTGGTGGAACCAGGAGTGTGCTCGGGCTAATCGTGAAAAGCGTAAGTTATATAAGCTGTATAAACAGACTCCCACACCTTCAAACTTGATTCTGTTTAAGGCTTCGGCGGCTCCGTCTCGGCGTATTATTCGCCGTATCGCGGAAACAGTACTTTGTCGCAACATATGCTTCCCACCGTTAATTCTTCTACGGTGCCGTATCTTCAGTCATATAAAAGGGTGCGAAAATTTCCGCGAAAACACCATGCTGATCCGCTCTATTATCTCCTCGCTTAGGCCCGCAAAACTTCTGATTCCATCTCTGTCCCGGAGTTGTGGCGGAACGAGTTGGTTAGCCACTTCGGCGTCCTGCTCCAGCGGCTCCCGTTATCCCTGAACCTTTTCGGTTTCTAGTCGCTTCGGGTTGATTTCCGTATTTTTCTGTTCCGCCGGAACAGACCTTCCATACAACCGGCTATTTCACCAGGGCCGATTCCTAGACGCCCCAAGCTTGCGGATGGAGCGCCTGCTCCGCGGCAATCTCCGTTCAGATGCTTCGACATTGCACATTCCATGTCTGCCACTGCCTTCCTTCTCGGCTTATACAATAGAATATGGGTGGAGGGGTCTTCCTCCTGTCTGGTCTACTGCAGTATATTGTCCCATCTCAAACCTGGGAAGGATCCAGCTTCTTCCGATAACCATCGCCCTATTGTCATTGAACCTCAATACATGTAAGTCTATGTGAGAGATTTGGTGGCTTCCGTCCTTGTTTCCCAACGTTGAGCACTCCATGCATTTTCCGACTACCAATTTGTTTTTCGTCGCCATCGCTCGACTCAGGATCCTCTCCTTCGGTTGATTCAACGACATTGCGTGAGTCTTTTGGCTTTCCAACAAAATGACCCTGGCCGTCTCTTTGACCTCAAAAAGGCGTATGAAGCACGGTGGAGGTTGGCGTTTTGCGGAGCCTTCCACTCTTTGGGACTAAGTGGGCAACTGTCCCCGTATTCTTTCAGTTTTGATGTGGACCGTTTCGTTTTCATGGTCCGTTGTGGTGCCACGCTGTCGAGGTGTTTTGTCCTGGACGAAGGGTGCGCAGGGCAGTGTACTGAGCGTGTGCTTTCGCTATTGTTTCAATGGTGTTGTCGAGTTCTCATCTCCGCCTCAGTGCCGCTGCTCTCACTAGTTGACGTCTTGCTCGTACATATCCCTGGTGCTAACTTCCTGTTATGGAACGTCAACTTCAGGTTGCCATCGATTGGGTTTCCTCTTGGTGCTCTGGTGCGTGGCTTTACATTTTCTCACGTGTCGAAAAACTACTGGCCGTGCTTTTTCCGGAAAAATCCCTCGTCGTAGGGTCGCCTACTAATTGCTCCAATAGTTACGTCTTATGGCTGCCCTAATCCGTGTGGAGCCGATAGGTGGTGCGGTTCCTGGGTCTGTTGGTCGATGAGCGCCTCACGTACCTTCTCTCATATAACTCTCTCTCAAATGCTAATTGCCGCCGTTCTTTGGATCTCTTACGGACCTCAACTTCCAGGATTGGGGTCGACAGAAAAACTCATGCTCCACCTATGACATGCATGCTGGTGCGGGCTAAACTGGACTGTGGTTGTGCCATATTTGGGCAGACCTTCCAGTCCTAGCGTCCGCCTATCTTGACCCCATTCAGACTGAGGGTCTGAGAATTGCCTACGGGTGCATTCCGTTCCTCTCCGAGGGAAAGCCTGGAGGTGGAGGCCGGTCCCCTATCCCTGCGGAGGAGCATCGCTCATGTGCTCGCTGTTCAATCGTCGTCTTCAGGTTTCCTACTCGTCGGCCTATGACACCTATCATAGAGCGTGTCCATCACAACCCTTTCTTATTGGCCATTTTCTGGGGTTGTTACTTCCATCTTCGCTTTCTCGACCTTCCTCAGCGACCGATCATGCAATTTGATTTTACCTCTACCCGTTCCCAGTGGGTCTCTCCGCCCCCTGGGTCTCTCCAGTGGGATCCAGTCTTTGAATAAATCGGAGGCACACCCGGTGCTGTGTTGATGGATTCCTTTGTATCTCACGCGGAGGTCCCATAGCGACTCTATTGCGGTTTACACCGATGGTTCAAAGACGGAGAAGGGTGGGAGCTTCAGCTGTGTTTCCGGACCACTTTATCCCATATCCCTCTACAAAATATTTTTTCTTCTCAGCTGAACTAATAGCAATGTCCCCTTGGCGGTGAACAGGATCAGTCCCTTCTCGCATGGGGGTAATTTTACCGAATCTTCTCGTGATTCTTCTGGAGCGCTCTCCAGCCGTTGCTTGACCGGTCAACCCGTGAACACCGTTGGTCTGTTCCATTCAACAGCCCCTCTGCTTGTTACCAGCGCGAGCACTACAACATTGAGTTTCTTGTGGTTCCCTCCATTGTGGGTGTTCGCTGGCAACGACGGCCCGATGGGGAGGCCAAACGGTGCGGCTGCACACAGGGTGTCGAATGCCCCAAAACCTTCCTCCTGCTGTGCGTCTGGGCCATTTGCCCTGCTACAGATTTCTCCATCTTTGCGTCGGGGCTTCCTCTCTTGCTGGCTCTCTGGTTGGGCGGAGGATGCTCGTTGGCGCCAAACTTCGGAATGTCAATCCCGTCCTTGCGGTTGTCTTCATCTTGTAGGAAGAAGTCGCCTCCTGGAGTGGTCCTGGCTCGATTGGTCTTGGTCTTACAAGATCTCACCCATTGGATTCTTATTGTCGCCGGGGGTTCCCCGACCTCCCATTTGCTTCCTCCAGTTGTCCTCTCAACCGTTGTTTTCATCTCTTTGTGGATTGCCTTGCCATCTCGACCCTTCGTAGCAAGTTCTTTCCTGACGTGCTAACTATACCTCTCAGATCGCTTCGCACATCTTATCCGAATTCATCTCTATTTCGTAGTGATCGTGTTGTTTGCCTTCCTTTTGGGAACTGACATCTTGTATAATCTAATCCATCTCAGCCTTTGTTCCTCTTTCGTTTCTGTTAGGGATTTCCCTGTGTTAGTTTGCTAACACGGTCTAGGCCGCATTCTTGTGTGCTGGTGAGATCCCTGTACATCAACTCAAAAAAAAAAAAAAAAAATTATTATTATTATTATTATTATTATTATTATTATTATTATTATTTATTATTATTATTATTATTATTATTATTATTATTATTTATTATTATTATTATATTACACTGGCCAACAAAAAAATTTTTTTTTTGCGAAGGATATTTTATCGAATTTATAATATATCGGGTGTGCTGATTTTAGAAATGACAATGGTTTTCCAAGATTGGCTCTAGTTCTTGAGATACAGGGCGTTCCAGATTTACTCTTATAGCAAATAACTTTGTTTTTAATGCATATTTTTACGTAATGATCGTTTTATTTTTAACGGCTTACCTTTAATATATACTGTTGAATTTTTTTTATTTTCCAGAACACTATGAGTAAGTCTTCACGAAGAGCCTGTTTGTAATAACCCCAATGTATTCTGCTACATCTATGGTGAATATTGCCAGGAGAACAAAGAAAATATTACAACTTTGTGAAGGAAGCATATTGGCAATACTTATGCGAATGAAACTCGGAGACGCAAGATAAGTCTTGCTCCCATATGGTCCTGTAAAACGTTTCGAAAATCTACGTCAGTGGAAAAGTGGACGTAAGAAAAGGTTAAAATTTTGTGGCCTATGGTATGGGCGGGAGCCAAAGAACTACCACGTGACTGTTATTTTTTGTTGGTTCAATGTGTAAAGTAAATCAAAATTGTTAAAGAAACGTAGAATTTTGAGTACCGATTTGAATCAGCAGGCGACCTGTAACCACACTCCACGATGTTCCCCATCCCAGTGTTTCGCACTACAATCTCCCAGACCTAGCAATTGTCCTGATGAAGAAGATTCCAGGATTTGGTGTGCACACGTGCATGATAGTGGTAGTAAAATATGAAAAGTATTCTTTCACCAGCAACATGTTCTTCCCAGGAAGAGATTCAATGATTTAGCAACAAGAGTAAGTCTCTCCCAAGAAAGATTCCTGAGCTTTTAGCATCTATGACTAATGAGAAAGAAAACTGTCTCAAGGCCGAACTGTAAAATAACTTTTTTTTCGGACAAGAGAGGTAGTACTCTTCCATATTTCATTGAAAAAGAAGACCTAGTATACTGTAGGAACTTCCCTGACTCCACTCAAATGGTTACCTCAAAACCACCAAGAAATTGGCGATTGTTTTATGAGTAGGTTCAACGAGAACTTAAGTTTGTTTATTGTACAATGGCAATAGTTTTGCATCGATTCCAATAGGTCACTCAACAGAACTGAAAGAGGAATTATGAAAATAAAAAAGATGATCTTGCAAAGCTTAGATATAATGAAACACCAGTGGTCTAGGTAGTGCGTTGATTGAAGATACGACATCTTACTTGGCGCAAAGCGGTATACTAATACCCGCTTGTTTATAAGGCTTGGTGGATAGTAGGGCTAAGAAGACCACTGGAAGAAAGTTGTATGGCTGCTAGGGAAAATATAACTGTAGGTGCATCAAATATCATTAACGAACCACTGTTGACAGGGAAAATATTTTCCCACCACCCACATAATTTAAGACCGAGATCACTTTTATACAATTCCCTAAAGAAAAGAAAAAAAAAAAAAAGAAAATTGTGAAATATTCAAATATATTGCAGATTTTTTCCAGGGTTGAGTATGGAGAAAATCAAAAAGTTGGAATCTTTAGCGGCCCTCAAATTCGCCAATCATCAAGGAAATTCGCAATTTCATAAATTCCATGACTGATATGAAGCATCTGCCCTGAAAGTTTGTCTTGGTTGTTCAGAACTTTGGGCAACCATAAATCTGCCAAACTATGTAGGAACTCGTACAGAAATCTTTCAGACTTTAAAAAATTCTGAATGCTAATATGACATAAAAGTTCTACATAGTCACTTGATCGGTTTCCGATAATCTAAGGATGTTATAGTTGGAGAACAAGGGAGAGGTTCCCATCAAAGAATCAAGGTGATGGAAGAAAAGATACCAAAGGAAGATGGGATACACACCATGATGGCAAGACTTGTTGGAGCCTTCAACGTGACTGTCCACATTCTGCACACAGAAGACAATCATCATATAGACATAAATATTTTTGTAATGCATTAATTGATTTCATTGTACTGAAATTGAATGTTTTTGACCTATTAGCATTTTTATGTACTTACTCATTAACAATTTGATATTTATCTTTCGTGTTTTTTTTTTTTGGTGAATTACGTACAACCTAACATAAATTGTTGCTATTAATGTATTTTTGTGACCACCCTGTATCTCAAAAACTAGAGCCAATCTAGGAAAACGGAGGTCATATTCGGAATCAGGGCAACAAGTTACCTATAAAGTGACCTTTAAGATGTTGCCGCAAAATCTTTGTTTGGCATGTTATTATTATTATTATTATTATTATTATTTTATTATTATTATTATTATTATTATTTTATTATTATTATTAATGTTCTTCTTCTTCCCCAGCACGGGTATGTGCATTTGTTGTCTTATCGTGGGCAAAAATTAGCCAACAATTTTGGCCCGCCATCATATCTTTCACCTTCATGCCTGTTCCCACTCATTTTTCGTACAATTTTCTATTCTTTTTCAATCCACCTTCTTTGACGAAGTGTGTGGTTTATTTTTTTTTATGGAAAGTCAATTGAAGAAAAAATTTTTAAAAATCAAGGTGAGTTTAACAACAATTACCATTTGTTGTGTTCCCAGCTTGACCCCACCTCGGTCCCTACTACTGCTAGACCAGCAGGCTAATTTCCACTTTTCTTCCTTCTCCTACAACCTGAGGGTTCTTTGCATAACCTTCAGCGATTTCGTGCCTTGGTATGCCTCTAACATTCCCAAGGTGCGCCAAACGGTTGGGGAATTCGCAAAGGTGGCCCCGCGTCATAAGTCATTATCACCGTTTTACTCCTATGCTGCTCCCGCCTGCCGGGAATGCCAATCTGGATACATCAATCTCCCCAATTACTAACGATCCACTGTCTCCAAAGCTCTTACTGAGCAAAAAACCATTCTTCTTAGCGATGCACTTGAAGAAGCTTTTGGAGTTGAAGATCTTCCAGTCACATCAATGAGACATGGGTCCCTTCTCGTTCAAGCTACTACCGGAATCAAAGTTTATTTGTTGTCATCCTTTAACATATCTCGGTAAACATTCTCTTATTTCAGACTTCCTGATGAAATAAGAAAAACATCTAATAGGCATCTATTTAATTCTTTGAACAGAAAGACGAAGATACTGCTGTCATTTTAAGAAGTCTCCAGCAGAAAAGATTTTCTGTTACAAATATTTACAGATTTCCCCCTCGTCGGGACTCTCCTGACACCCCAAATCCTCGTTTCCTGCTGACCTTTAATACCTCTCTCCACCTTC
>JABUQX010080523.1:35000-55303 GCA_015478945.1 Trachelipus rathkii
ATATATAATATGTTTTTTTATGAGATTTTCATTAAATGAAAATGGGCTGGAAATAATACTACCTTATATGTGATTAACTGAAATACCCTTATATGATATTTATATTTTATTTTTCCTTTTGGTTTTCCCTTTTCAAAATTGTTTTTCTCCAATAAGTTCAATTTAATTTTTAAAAAATGCATAAAATATAGATGCTATTAAATCATGTGTGTCCACTTACATAACTGTGATATTATATACATATAAGTGTTACCAACAGTGGGAAATAACACATGAATATAATTGAAAAGTGTTTAGCAGGGAAAGAACAGGGTAAAAACAGGAGAAAACTACTAGGAGAGAAAATAAAATTATTCCAAATTATAACCGGGCATCATTTTTGCTTAACCAGCAAACAGATTACTGGTTCTGCAGCCATACTAATAAGTTCAATTTTATTTTTAAAAAATGCATAAAAATATTGATTAAGGAATCTCAGTGGCTTTCAAGGGATGTTAGAAAGGTGTTTTATCTTTGAAGGAGGAGGAAAGTAAAGAGCGCAAACAAGAATATCATTCATGATTCTCCTCATCCATAGTACTTAGAATTTAAATTTACTGATTTTACAGGTTAAATTAATGGAGTAAAATATAAAGTTAAAAAATTATATAATTATATCAACTTTTCTATATATAGCCTAAGAATTAATTTATAATTCTATCTTGTGATGTATATTGTAATAATTCTTATATAATATATATTTTATTAAAATTTAATTTCATTAATCTGCTAAGTATCAGCTCATTTAACTAATTTCTCTTTTTATATTTATCAGTGAAATTGAATTTAATTTGTTATATAATTTTATTAATAATAATATTATCAAATATATATAGATGTTAGTACCAAATTAAGACTGTTACAAAGCAGTGTTTAATTTTACAATGGCATGGGACTCTCACTCTGAGTCAATCCAATTAATGTGAGTCAAAATTTGGCTCAGAGAAGGAATATAAATCTTAGCTATATAACTATATATCGCTTTGTTATGCATCTACTTTGCAAGAATAAGAATTTTGTGAGTACTTATTTTTCCTCAATATATATTTATGGACATAACATAAGACTCCATATAATAGTCTAATGCTGTTACTAAAGTAGCAAGTGAATAGGGTAAACTCACCATGAACTAATATCATACTATATAATTATGCTTTAAATCCAGGCTCGCCGCCGGACATTGTGATTATAATGATAAAATTTATATGTCTATATTAAGCTCTAAAAGTATTCTGATATATATAGTTGTATACTAGATTCATTAATATAATTTTCATATAACAGTATTGCAACTTAATTTCGAATAATTTATCTGCGATCAAGGTTTTACTTGTTCTCAAGGAGCCTCAGTTGGTTCTACCTGGGATTCTCTTTATTAAGCTTAGGCAAAAGATGTTCTAAGTAAAGCTGAAATAATGTTGAGAGTATTGACTATTTATATAAATTTGAAACTCATTATATTCTCTCTATATAGAGCTTCTGAATTTTATGATTATGTCTCAAAAAACAATTTAGTAAGATGTTTTCTGATTGGCAAACCAACGGATCTTGCATAGTTAAGTGAAGCAAAGATATGTATTAAATGTCTTTCTATGTGTATTTAGGTTTAGGCTCTTACTTTACCTAAAAATAATTAGGAGGCCGTTCGGTGATATGAGAATATAGATAAATACTTCATTATTATATAATACTAGTTTCTAATGATGAGCTTTTAAATAAAAATGTATATAAAGAAATTTTCAAATATTACATGTTGAGGTTTAAAGACTTAACTACGGGGTCTCATAACCACTCGTTTATCTTAACTTCTCTGCTTCCTTTACGACAACTTGAGACTTAATATAATATGAGAGAATCTATTTTGAAAATCTATTCAAGCAGGATGGTCATTGCGATTTAAAGTCAGCTGTATGTACTTTACATTAAAAGTTAGGATGAAGTTATATATTTCTAGATTATGGTATAAATTGAGTAACCAATAATGTCAACTGGAAATTATGTTATGTTCTTGTTTGAATTTGAATGAATTGGAATTTTGTAAAGTTGCTCTTATGCATATTGTCCATGGAGCTTTCAAAACTGGTCATAAAGCTACAAAGTGGGATAGTGGATTTTTATATATTAAGTAATATAACTTTAAGGTGACTTCTTATTAATTTTATTTTTAACAGATATTTTCAACTATAGTAAAGTTGACGAAACATTCATGAAATAATAGCTCTGAAGAGTTTATTACCTGTCATAATTTTTTGACAATAGATAGGTTGAATATATATTAAATCATGCCACTATACAACAGACCATTTCGATTTGTACTTTACTAATGAACTATTTGAATATAAAGTTATATGTGGAAGAATAGTATATTATGGGGAATTGAATAAATTTCAAAAAGTGTTTGGAAAGGTGTGTGTAAAAGGTATTATTTATAAAGGATTTTATCATACTTATATTATAATATACATGCAATAAGTATATAATTAGGTAGTTATTATATATCACTTATATAGCAGTATACCTATATACTTGAATTAGCTCAATAACATCAGTTGTATATATAATAAGGATTTCTAAATTTATTTTTTGAGTATAGTATTAATTCAAACTATAGTTGATAGATCACCTAAATTGTAACACACTCATATCTTATGTTATGTATTGAATCTCAGAACAAACATATAGAAAAACTTTAATTGAAAAAGAATTCTAAAACCAGACATTGTACAGACGTATCATTAATGGAACAAGTTAGCAAGAATAAACTTTTTAAATGTTTATATAAAAAAAATTTTCATAAATTTTGACCAGAAAATATTGACATTGTATTACATACAGGAAAAAGATTAGTTAGGAATTAAGGAGATGTACATATTACCTCGAAGCATGCTTAAACTCTAGAAATCTTATAAAATTATAGAGAAGACTTGTCATAGTATATATTCTTGCAAAATAAGTTAAAATCTTTTCTACAAGAATTATGTAAGATTAGAAAAAAAAGAAGTACTACTTACTTAAATATTATTAATCACAAAAGTTGAGCCATTAAGTTGTCTTGCATCCGAATTAAGAATAATGACTTTTTCATTAAATATAAAACATCTGAAAAGTAAAAATTGGTTTAATTTGATTGAAAATATTCATATCGATTTTTTGTAGATAGAATTCCAATAGAACAATAAAGATATTAAATTCAAAAGAGTATTAGATAATAGCTTTTTGAAATATAATATTAATTTCTTGTTTTATTTTGAAATTATTTTAGAAATTTAATAATTGATAATAGAGATAGTGGAAGAATAGTATTAATTCACGATCAACTTATGTCATGTAATAAATATTTTATAAAATGTAAACGTTCAAATAGAAAAACAAAAAACTTTATATGAGTATAACACTTAGATTCTTATTCTTTGTATTTCATGGTATAAATGCTTATCTGTTTATAAAGAGATAGTTTACTACGTATATATATATATAAATAAACATTGTCTACAAGAAAATTGAAATTATATATTATGTGATTGTGTATAAAGGATGATTCACTTGTTTTAGCTAATAAGAGTTAATTGCTGAAAGTGAAACTGAAAAAATTACTGGAAAGGGAGGTTGATTATTGTTATTACAGAATTTAAGAAAATGTATTACATATGATAACACGCAATGTCATTCATTCAGTGAGTAAAGTGTATATATATATAAGCTTATATTATAGCTATTCATTTATAATCGTCCGTAGACCTAAAGCAAAAGGTTGACCTAGGGTCAACTGACATATATATAAATATAATAAAAATTAAAAAATATAAAAATAATAAAGGTTAAAATAATTTAGCAGCTGAATATTAAAATTTAATGAAAATAAAGAATTACTGAAGAAATAATTGATTCTATTAAGATAATACTCTAGTGAGAAAAAACAAACTTCATATTTTAGAAGAAGAAAATTATATATGTATATTTTCTTATATAAAACATGTCATAAATAATCTTATTTATATTATTTTTATTATTTGAGATATAATATTAATTATTTGTACTTATTTAAGTATATTGAGCTTTTAGAAATAATTGAGCAATCAATTAAAATATGTTTTAGAGAGAGAAAAGAGAAAAATATTTTTATTTTATTTTTTAGAGAAAAGAAAATGTGCAAATGTTTTATATAAAATATTTTTAGTATTTATAGTAAACTTTTTCTACTATATTGAACATATTTGTTTGTTCATGGTGAGTTTAGGTAAAAGGGAAATAAAAATGAAATTAAGCAATAATAAGCAGGTGACCTGGAATAAACATATTTGGCAGGATATTTTAATCAAAATTAATTATGATGGAATAAAACTTATTGAACATAGGGTAATAATTAATAATTTTGGATATTTTGTTTTATAAATAAAATTTATCAAATGCAAATATATATTTCAATAAGTATTTAAATATAAGTGTGTATAAATACAAGAGTTGCGAAACGTCACTTACTAACCTAATTAAATGTAAAATGTATTGTATAACTCTAAATCATGAATAGTTAGATAGAGTGGGCTTTCATCGGTGAGAGAGGGCGTTATCTAATTATTTTTCACCTTTCCTTAATTGCTATAAACAAACATTGATAAAATGTATGATTTATTTATTCAATTTATTTATAAGTCCTAGAGGAAAATATTTTATTAACAGAACAAGTGGAATATAAAAACAGGGAAAAAACTATCAGTAGGATATTATTGTAATATAAAATTCAACTTTTAGGTATTAACTAACCTTGGTATAGGAGCTCGATGGAGAGTGAAGCTACCGTCAATCACTAACTTTCAAAAAACCCCTAAGCGTTAAATTCTAATTATTAACAATTTTAAAACACCATGTTCTTTTTTCAATTAATGTATAAATAATTGATGCAAATTTTAAGAATTGTTCTATTTAATAAATAGTACATGAAACGTACACTCGAAATGATTATAGTCTAATTTAATTAAAAAGATTAATTAATAATATATACATACTTGTATCAGTTGTAAATAGATAAGTTTTTTATATTATTTTAATAGTTTATCTATTTTAATAAATAATGAAGTCAGTAGATTAGGAGCGAGCGAAATCTAATTTTCCTCCATAGTACTATGCCCACCTATATAAGTAATGCTATATATAAATATATAATCTTATACGTTCATATTATGGATCTTATACAAATAAGTACAAGAGTATATTATTTTAAAAATATATTAACTAGTTTGGTGAGGCGACTCATATAAAGCGTAATCGCCTATAGTATAATGATTGTCTGATATACTAAATAATATATAAAATAATAATAAATTCACAGTATTTATAATAATTATTTAATTATTATATTTAATTATTATAAATAATTATAATATAATATTTAATATTATATATATATTATTATATATATTTAATATTATATTAATATATTATATATAATATTATATATATAATTAATATTAATATATATATTAATATATATATTATATTAATTATTATATTAATTTATAAAATATATAATATATATATATATATATATTAATCTAATTATATTATATATATATATAAAGTATAATATAATATATATATTTAATTATATTTAATTCCAGTAAATAGTTTGGAGTCATTTCGTTGGAAAATATATCACTTAAATTTACACTAATATAACTTTTTTCACATATCTCTCGGTAATACTCCTAAACTGCCTTAAAATATTGGGAAATCATCTTCACCCATTGTTATATTATAAACAAAATGAGTAATTTTAACTTAATATTTAGAACAATTAGAGTAGCAAATTATTTATTAGGATGTATTTATATTCGAAATTGAAAAAACGTTGCTCATTTAAATTGGAAGTTAAAAGAGGATGATATGATTGAACCCCACACGAACATAGTATATACTGATATATCATTACTTTTAGTATATTTGGCTCACATCTTCTCGTCTCAATCTCTAATAATGCATCAAATATAATTATCTAATTAAGAAAACTATGTATATTTTTCGGTGGTTTAATAAGATAATATCTTTCCTAATAATCTATATGTATACTTGACCCGGGACTTAAGTGTGCGTGTATAGTAGATATTCCTAGCAACCTCCATGAGTGATCACTTATAACAATTTTAGATATAGGCAAGAATTAAAATACATGAATTATTACCTAAACCATTAATGATAAAAGTAATTGCAGGAACGTTATATGATTAGTATATGTATGAGTATAGTAGTAATGAGAAGAATCGATTAATATTAAAAATTGTTCGTTCCAACAATTATCATAACAAAATATAAAAAAAAGCTGCTGCGTCAATGAAGTTGATTTAAAATATAAATATAGTCATTATATAATAATAAGTTAATTATATACTTCATAGTTATTACATAAGGAGAGGTTTCGTGATTTATAGTAGTTAATATCATATTCTAGTATCAGCTCCATACTATTACTGAGCGTGCAACACTTTTAAATTTTATAATAGAACCTCACTTTCCCATACAGTTGTATTTAAATAAATAGATTACTGATTAAATAACTGTTTTATATCCATTTATTTAACATCTTGATGAATACATCAAATCATGAACAATTTGAATATTAAGTTATATTTTCTAGTTAGAAGATTATTTTATATTCTCCGGAAACGGAGCTCGTTGATTCTTATTAAGTAGCAATTATATGGAAAATAGGATATAAAATTATAGGTATTAATGTAAGATTTTTGGATTTAAGTAATAGAAATAAATAAATTAATTAAACTAATTTCAAAAAATTTTATATCTTTTTAAATCCAATGGCATATCTGTGAAATGAAAAGTCTAGATTAAGATGCTTATTATGTTAGATTAAAATATAGTAATTAAAATCGTTATTACGGAATAACAAATGGCGGCAAAGATAGACATTAGGTGAATGTTCCCTACTGTATGCACACTCCTTTTTATTGCAATGTAAAATGAAGATATTGTTCCAACAATTCTGATCTTTGTAACTAAATCTGGTGATTGAGTTAAATATTATGCAAGTCAAATAAACGAAGAAGAATGGACTTCAGCTACAAAATTAAAAAATTTACAATTTAATTTATAAAATTAATTCGTATTTTTATATTTTATTATTTTAAAATCATATCAGCAACAGTTAGAACTTTTTAATAACTTATAAACTATATCACTTAGAAGAGTAGATATAAATGTCACAGAATAGATGGCGAACCTGCTTACGTAGATATAATTATATAGACATATATATTTGATATAGATATAAATATATAATATATATAATAATTATATAATTATAATATAATCATCAAGAATAATATATAAGCACTTTGCTTTTCCTTGATATAAAATATAATATTAAATCATTAAAGTATTAATATTATTTTGTAATATATATATGACCACATAAGATTGATAGAAATTTGAACCACACCCTATTAATTAAGATGGGTAATAAACCATAAGTGTAGTTGCCTCTATCATGACCTACTCAATGAGCTTTATAAATGAGAAGATTTTGCCACCATTTGCGTAGTTAGCAAAATAAACCTCCAAATGTAGTGAGCAAGATTCTCTATATTAGACTATCGTGGTCAGGAGTGATATACACTACTGAGTAATTTATTATATATCATCTAAAAGATTAGTATATCACGTTAAAACGCGACTAGGTATTATATCTATAAAAATTAATGATGCGGTTAATGCATAAATGTAACTATTTATCTGTATCATATAAATAAAGATAGTACTCTCGGTTATAAATATAAAATACACTAGTGATGACTACCTTGAGATCACTACTAGTTTGATGTGATATAGTATATTATATTATGATGGAGATATTAGTCATACTAACCACGTAATGGATATAGTATGAGTACTTCCAATTTTTAGTATACTCAGTATAAGTGCGTCGAGAGTTAACACTCTCATTGGGATTTTATACCACCTAAAATAATAAGGGTAAAGGGTGAGTTCCAACATAACCCCAAAATTTTGGAGGTTACATAAATAAATATATATATATTAAATATATATATAATTATATAATTTATAATTAATATATATTAAAATATATAATATATATATAAATTAATAAATATAATATATAATAATAATAATATATATATATAAATTAATTAATATTATATATAAATATATATATATATATATATATATATATTTATATATATATATAATATATATATATAATATATATATATATAATCTTATTTTTGAATTTACTTCTAAAGTTATTGGCATTCTCCTAATAAGTGTTTTTATTATGAGTAATAAATGAATTATAATAGGTGGATACATTTATATTTGGTGAATTTTAAATTTGTAGGTATTATTTATAAATATAATATTTATTAATATAATAATAAATTATAATATTATATTAATATATATATATTAATATTATAAAATTATAAATATAATATATCTGTGGTAAATCGCACCCCCATATCATTTCACGTAAGTCAAGCCACTGATATTATATATAATTAATATATATATATATTATATATATATATATATATATATATAAATATAATATAATATAATATAATTATATATTATATATATATATATATTATATATATAAATATATATAATATATATATATATATATTATATATATATTACAGGAAAAATTAACTTATAATACGGTCTCTCCCATCATTGATATATCCCAGAGCCTCTAATCCTACCAAAATAATGAGGTAAAATTATTACCGATAAATAAATATATATAATATATTATACAAAAAAATATATTATAATTAATATATATATTATTATAAATAATATATATTATATTATATATAAATAAATATATATTATATTAATTAATATTATATATATATATAATATAATATATATATATATAATATATATATTAATATAATAATATATATAAATATAATATATATATATATTAATATAATATATATTAATATATAAATAATAAATATATATATATATAATATATATTATATATTTTATATTATATATATTATCATATATAATTATTAATAATATCTAAATATATTAATAAACATTATATATAAAATTAATATATATATATATATATATCAGAGTTATGTGAGGCATTCCAAAATTTAAATACTTATTTAATTATCTTAATTAAATAATGAATATTTAGTAAGCTAATTTACTTAGGTAAATGTATAAATACAGTATTATTAAACTACTTTATCAATAAGATATTTTTTAGATATATAATGAGTTTATAAAATAGCTAAATAATAAAAGCAGTTATATAGTAATTATAAGCTTAGTCGTGTTCCAGAAGGCCCTGAAGTGCTAGCCCGTGTGCCCAAAATCGGGACTCAGAAACGCTTCGAATTGAAAAAAATTACATTAACCAAATTAGGAGAACAGGAAATTGAGTAACCTGTTGAGTAAAAACGAGTGTATACAGTTATGCAGAGTGGTTGAAACCAACTAAAAGGCCAACAAATATTCGTCCGTTTTATACAGATTTATACTGTAAATGGTCTCATTTAATTTTATGAAATTACAAAAATACGGAATATCATTCACTTTCCTTAATTAGCTGATAGCTCCAATTTTGCTTAGATAAAATAAGAAATTATTGCCATAAGCCATTTTTTAACCACTCTTATGTATTTTTTCAAGAGCGGTTATATTGGTTCGAATAGTCTTCTTCTGAGAGCTGATTCACATTCCAGGTATATATATTATTATAATTCCCAAGAAATTCTTGAAGGATATTAACAACAGGTCAGTCCCGACTGTGACGTTTAATCATGACGTTAGAACGGTGTCTATGCAAATTAGGTCTCTAGGTAAAAGTTTTCATGTGAAAATATTAACTTATGCTAAATGAACTTCTTGTGAGTGAGTAAATAAGGTATTTTAAAATTTAAAAACTCAATAGTTATATAAAATAATCAGTGAAATACACGTTCATTCTTGTTTCGACAAAATATGATATGCAGCTATGTTGAATTTTATTTTTTTTTATTGTTGTATTAGAATACAAAAACAGTTATTATTTAGCTAATTCTATAATTCTAGTAATTTATCAATAAAATGTCGTGTTTCAATCTTCTATATAAGTAAATATCTTTATAATTCTTATACAGGTTTAGCTATTTTTTTATTATTATATCAAGTTATATTTTACACCCATCGCGCTTCTCCATATAGCGGCATCCCGCATATAATCAGAGTGAGGATAGAATGTTTTATAATAATCTCAATTAATTGCCAGAAAATATTTTAAGAATAGCATATACTAAAACTGTTATGAAAAATATAAAGTACTAGTGTAATGAGTGCATTAAATCGAATTATTCAATCAAGCGAGCAGATGGTCTATTTATAATTAAATCGTAACAAAATGTATTAGTTGTTGTATTGAAATTTATCCATTGGAGTCGTGAGGGTATATAGTCTGGTGAAATATCAGCTTTATATATAAATATATCGACTCTTAGGAGTCGAAGATCGGGATGTCGGTTGTTTTTAGATTATTACCGTACATCTATTGCTGGTGAGTAGCGATATTTATTTTACCAGTAACTACCCCATCCCTGAATATAATATATTAAATATATATTTATATTATTTAATATATAATAATATATATTGTGTATTTATTATACTGTGCAGTATAGACGTGCTAGAAAAGTAGCTCCCTTGATTTAGGAAAGTATTTAATTCACTATTATTTTTATTTATATCATATTTATAATTATATGCTGTGCTTGATGTTTTAATGGAAGTGTTTATGTGTGTCATGTTATTAATGTTAATGATTTTGTATTAAGTTGGAGTTTATAATAAATTATTATTCACTCTGAAATTAACTACTATTTATTCGTATTCGCTCGTAGGTATTCACTAGTTATTTAAAAATAGTATGGTTTTCTAGTTAAATTTTTCATTATATTTAAATTGGTTTTTTAATAGAATGTGATAAAAGAGGAATCTTCTAAAACTCAGTAGTATATTTTAGGAAGTATTATACCTCCTTTAGAATTTTTTAATAGCATCTAATGTATTATTATAGCACTAAATATTATAAACTTCTTCTATTCGAATATAAAATTATTGAATATTATTATTAATAGTGTTAATAGTGATGGTGATTGTTATTCTCAAATTTTATCCCCATTTTCCTATATATATATATATATATATACTTATTGTTAGTGAGTGATACTTAGTTTTATGTCTATATTTGTTATTCCTTAGTAATTTGGTTAGTGGGTGGTGGTATAGGGTTATAATTAATAATATTAATGTAATTAAGTAGTAATAATTCCGAGCATAAGAAATAATTAGTGAATGTATTAGAATTATGATCAAGCATTATAGGTGAGAGAAAAATAATTGGGTAGTCTCAATAATGGGAATGAGGTTCGGATACGAAAAAAACCATAGAAGACTCCACAGAGTAAAAACAAGTGTGTTATGCTATATTAATTAATTATTGTTGCTTAGCATTATTTAAATAGTTGCATTAAACTTAATATTGTTGTAGTTAACTTGATATTAATATTTAAAGTTGTTTCGATCTCTTTCAAAATGATGTCCAATATTCAAGATATAAATAATATAATAATAATATATATATAATAAAAATATATATATATATATAATATATTAATATATATAATAATATTAAATATATATAATATAAATAATTAATATTAAATTAATTAATAAATAATAATATATAAAAATAAAAAATTAAATAAACTTAATTAATAATAATGAATAATAAAATAATAATATAATAATTAATTTAATAATAATATATATAAAATAATAATAATAATAATAATAAACAATATATAATAATATATATAATAAATATATAATAATAATAAATATATAATAATAATAATATAATAATAATTAAATTATATATATATAATAAATAATATTAATAATTATAATAATAATATTATAAATATTTATAACTATTTATATATATATGAAAATTCTCATTCAAATATATATATAATATATAATTAATATAGTATATATATATTATATAATTTAATATATCATGTACCATGTCCCGCATGTGCTGCATGTATCATTATTGGTGTTTGAGTAAGTATTAGAAAGGTTTTATTGTCAAGCAAGTAATTACATCATATTAACTTACACGAATAATGCAAGACTATAGAAATAGAAGGTTAGTTACCTACCTCTTTAGCTTATAATCAGACAAAAAGTATAATTTAAAAATTTTCTTTCAAATGACTCGTATGAATACACGCCGATAATCGATTCATATTAAGAACCTTTGTATAATAAAATTGTAAAGTGAATAATGAAAAAATATTTTTCCTTTTTTCTAATTTTTTTTTGTTTTGCTTGGATTATATACTATATATATTATAAATATAATAATATATAATTATTATTATATATAGTATATTATATATTAATATATATATATATATATATATTAATATTAATTAATATAATATTTAGATTAATATATATATATATATAATATATATTAATAATTAATATATTATTATTATAATAATATAATTTTATAGTTATATTATATATATATATTTATATATATATATATATATTAATATTAAATATATATATGATATATATTATTATTATAATATAATAAATATATATATATATTATAATTATATTATATATATATCTCGTACGCAATTTGTATAGCATAAAAATATTAATTATTCATATACGGTGTATTAATTTATTACTGACCTTTATATCTGTGATTAACTGTTATTATTATTAAGTGACTGTATCTTTAGAGTTTATATGACATTATATGTGTGCTTATCTCGAAAACGTAAGAAATGCTATCGAATATTGTGAGCTCGTGATTATTGTTATTTTGTGATTAAATTAAACGCATAAAATAACTTTATATGATTAATTTGCTATAACACACGTGATGGAAATTTATCCGTAATTCTATAAAGTGATTTCTTATAATTTTCCTGATGGATATTGTACTAGTAAATATTACATACGTTTCTTACGAAAATGTGATTTTAGCAAACAAAAAAAATGAAGCCATCATTAGATTATAGGGTACCTTAAACACGCCGTCATATTTTATTGAAATGTGATTTATAAATATTTCAATTTTCTAATTAAAATCAGCTTTAAATCTAATTTCTTTCCAAAATCGATAAAAAAATCCATCAAATGAAATTAGTTGATTCTAATATTTATTTTTTAGCAATATTTTACCATTTTTATTTTATATATTCTGAATTTTGATATTAATTGTAAGTGCATCATCAAGCATCTAATTCCAACTCTATACAAATTGATCAAAACATAAAAGTAAAACCTCTATAAGAAATCGTTATGATCGTTTTGCACGAAATTTCAGGCAATTTATGTTCAGGATATTCTGGTTATAAGTGCCTAAAAGAAATCCTATGGGAATGTTAATAGTATCGATTATACGTGTTTAATATTATATATAAAGATTCCAAATTTATTTTTTCATTCATCTGAAGTTAAAACCTATGATAAAAATGATCTTGAAATACAGGAATTTTATGACAATAGTGATTATGATAATCTTCCTAAAATTTAGAGCGGCTCCACTGAGAGGATGTTACTATGATCAGATCTACTGAAACAGCTCACAAAATTCTACTTGATTGATATGGAAGGTTGTAGAACTTTATGTGGCACAAGAAGAATGCCCATAAGGTGTGGATATTTGTAAGTGCACTCTGTGTGAACTCTCTGTGAGTTATATGAAATTTAGTAGTCGCTAAGCACCCAAATAGGGAGTGGCCGGTACCCAGTAAGTCTACGCTCTAACAGAGATACGACTAACAATTATGATTTGTATCCACGAATAAGTGAACCTCTATCTCCAGTAAGAGCCAATTATGTCTGTTACTATATAATATCTTAAATAATAATATACTGTCCAAATTGTTATACTCCTCTCAGTAAAATCTAAAATTTAAATAAATGATTAATTATTATTATTGATTCGCCCTTGGAAAGATTTCTGATATTTATATATAATTATGTTGGTATTTCATAATCATGAAATATGATTATGAATCATCTATTGGAAATGTGAGATACACTTATATGATAGTGGAAGACGAAGCATATAAGTAGGAAGTTTTAAAATTAGGAACATTTGGCATTTATGCATCTAGAGTTGTTAAGAAAGAACTATAAAGAAATTATTCGTGTGTTATATACAGAGTAAGAGCAAGAATTTTATCAAGAGAGATTATTAAATATAGAGGTGTATTAATGAATACAGAATGATTGCGTAAAGAAAATTTTTACGGGAGAAAAGGTATTATTTCTCCCATTGGTATACACAAAAAAGATTCATATCTAATTCAACATTTTAATACAACTATAAGATTAGAGGTTCTAGACTAGATATTATGACAGGAACCTATTTATTAAACGTTTACCCTGTTCACAATATGTTAATAGATGTGTAATAGACATAGAAATAAAGAAAATGGTTAGTCCTCAAAGTAATGTATAGTGGGTGAGATTACGTAATTTAAAATTAAATTAGACAAGTCACATACATAAATACTTATACTTGGGAACTAATTATTCTTTAGTTATATCTCCTTTAATACGTAATTTGATAATTAAATTTTATCGATTAAGTATATACGCTTAATTATTTAAGATCAATTGTATATAAATATTTTATGATATTTTCCTTTGACTTTATGCAAAGACCTTTATCATTTTTGTCATTTGTGCTTTACGCTCGATATTTGCAATATAAAATAATTATGTTATATTACATCACACAGTTTTATTATGACATCGAAATTTCCTTTGCATTTATAATAAGTGAAATCCGCGAATTTCATGCTAGGCTTTTACGTTTGTTTTTTAAACATATTGTTAAATGCAGTAATATATATTTGTATTAGATATAGGAATAGAGGGTAAGAGTGTGTGATTGGCAATGATATACAGAAAATAAAAATTATAATAAGATCTATATAGAATTTATATACTACTACTGATAAATAGTCAAATTATTTGTGTTTTGACTGTTTGGGCACTAAATCTAGATTAATATTTGTTTCCTATTTGCGTTTACGAAAAGAGTGTAGAGTGTGCTCAAAAGTTTTTCTGATATATTTGCACATGAGAATATTTTTACACTGTTACATCAATCACTGCGAACGAGTAAAGGTTAAAAAGGAGGATATTTTGAAGCTGTTTAAATAAGGACCTACACAATCACCACTCGCCTGCTCGGTATATTAAGTCAATGCTTGTTATGAAATGATGATATATCTTATACAGTAATAAGAGAGCAGTAGCGTCCGTACTATGTCCTGAAAATGCGAATCTTGATTTAAGAAGCTTGTTGGTGGAAGTCAATCTACCTTAAATTTTTCTGTTTCTGTCTCTCTCTCTGTGTTTCTCTTTGTCTCTCATTTCTTACTAAGCCTCTTAATATTCTTTAAACTTCAATTCTTTTTTATCTGGCCTCTAGTTCTTCTCTAGCACTCTTCTCTGTGGCGTCTATATATGATATGATATCGACTGTTATCTAGTCATGTTCGAGGAATATTTTCACTCGTTTTATATCGTCATATCTTATTTAGTCTCTTTCTTCTTCTCACGTTATCTCTTGTCTCTCACCTTGTACCGCATTATGACCAATAAGACACGGACTGACTAACACTTACTCATATAGCTTTTTTAATCCACTTTTCATCTAACTGCGTTTTGTCTTTACCGCCCCAGATATCATAAAATACAATCAACCTTTGACAAATGTCGGTGTGGTAAAAACTTATTATTCATCGTCTCTGAGTGTATATATATATAAGCTAAAACTAGGAGGAAGCTCTTTTTATAGCATATATTATATCGTGACTCCTTTCACTTTTCTACCCAAGAAGATGACTTTTGAAATAAATTTTCATCCTAAATTAATATTATTACGCCGCTTAGTTGAGTCATAAACGTAAAGTATGTTAATATCTCTACACTCAGTCGTAATATGTGAGTATGAGCCAAATATTTTTTATCCCCGTTTTTTGGCCTATATATATAGGTTAATAATATCGTAAGAAAAAATTAACATATTATTTAACTCATATCCAAAAGGATGTAGTTGTAGTGCAGCCTGAAATGTCATATTTTTCGCATCGCAGTGTTTATGCGATGTTATTGAGTGCTCCTTTCTAGTTTTAAGAGCAAATATTTCCATCCAATATTAGTAGATTAAAGATTAATTTTCGGGCAAGTTATTTTTTAATTAATAGGTATATTTTATCAATCTTTTTACTTTACTTTTTAATTTGGTATTTATCCTTTTGTTCCCTTTTTTATATTATAAGGGATTAATAATGAATTATATATTATCAGTAAACTTTTGGTATTTAATATATATATTTATATTTTAATAATATATATTATATATATATATATATATTATATATTATATATAATTATATAATATATATATATTAATATATATATTATTAATATATATATAATATATAATGTGACTTAATATATTATATCGATGTTTTAGCTAACGATACTCTTTACTTAAATTATAATTTGTTACACTTAGTAGTAGTGCGGGTACGGGACCCAAAACTCAAAATATTCAACCTCCGCATACCTCTGTATATATTTATTATCATTCACCTAATCCATTCGATTCACTTCATAATTGAGATAAGAGATTTTACATTGGTATATATTTATACATATATATATATATATATTACTTTTTGCACTGTTATAATAAATTCTAATGATGAAATTCAAATATAAGAAGTTTATGTTTATGCTAGAGACACATCAATTTTTTCATGCCTATTTTTATTATTGACGCTGAGAGTCTGTTTCTCTTTTCATCTATATCTTAAGCCCTATAGCATTGCTATTATTAAATTACATCTACTCACTTAGGTAAACTTATCTAGAGTTTAGGTAGAGGACAGGCCAAATATTTCCCTGCAAGTTTATTTAAGCCTTGGGTAAACATTTTGTCTTATATATACTTATACCTACCAACTGATAGGATTCAGTCATTTTTCTTTAGCGTGATTAGTTTTCTAAATCATTTATGTCACTCTATTAGTGCACTTTTGGTTTATAATTGCGTATGTGTTTCTTACATCACTAGTCTAGGATTGTAATATAATATACTTCCATAAGTGAATCTGTTATTTGAATTTACTTGTATATATTGTGATTTAGGTTGTAGATTTCTTATATTTTTCATTTTTTAATTAATGAAGATTAGTGGGTGAAATTATAATAATATAAGTGAACTGGTGACGTGAGTAGAATCTCCGAATGATCCTTTTTCATAACTGTCAACATAGTTATAATATTGATATAAGTGGACGTGAGATTTAATACTTGTTATCTTAAATATTTTTATGATACAAAAAACTTTATTGACCTATTTTATTAATATACCGGGTAAATCTAAGTTAAAGTAGCCTATAGTATTAAGGTCTATTAATATCTCACAGAACCCAAAGCATTTTTCTATCTTTAGTTAGTTTTTTACTATCTTTTCATTTTTTTTATTAATAACTAAGACCATCATTATTACATTTTGAGTAATGAGAGTATGATATCATATAATAAAAGTATTACATCTATTAACATTCTGCGCAGAATTATTAAGATATTTGCAATCGTGAAGATACATAATATATTTTTGAAGCGTACTGATTTATTTTGTTGTTAATCACTATAAATCTTCAATTAGTTGAACTTCATAGTTATACTCAATTAATTATATTAATTGAAACTTCATGTACTGCTGATGATCATGAATCATCATATTATTACAACATGTTTGAATCAGTCCATGTTACTTCTCATTTAAAGATATTCGTTTCAGAGTGTGAGTTATCAATCTTATTAAGTATTTTTATTAATATATAAATAATTATATTATGAATCCAACCTCTCGTGACAATAAATATTTGATTCTCAGCGCATAATTATTAATTACTAGACTAGGGGCCAAGCTGGATGCTGAGTGGAATACGGATCTCTCATTTAACATATGTGCGTAATTATACTTATTCCGTCGAGGATGAGTATTAGATTAGTTACTTCACATATCATACTAATATATTAATAATTAATAATATATTAATATATATATATTAATTATTAATATTATATATTTAATTAATATAGTTATAATTATAATATTTTTAATTAATATAATTATTGATATAAATATATATATGATTTATATATATTTATATTTTTTATTATATAAAAACAAAGAAAATAATGGAATATTCAATTAAAAATTTGAAAGCTTAAGGGTGTTAATTGTTTGATTGAATTATTATTATATGAATAATTTTTAAATATATTTAATCTCAAACGTCTTGTTCTTGTTTTATTATTCGGAATTTTTTTTTTTAATGAAATTTCTATTTAGGAATTATCGAATTAGAATATATAAAAAATTAACACTGTTAAAAGTTAAAACCTTATTTTCAATCATTGGCTGTTCGGATTTACTATATATAGATGACTGATATTATCGTCCCATCTACTTAAATTATATATATATAATATATATATATAATATTAAATTATATATTATTATATTATATAATTTAATTTAATATATATTAATATATTATATATTAATTAATATATATATATATATATTCTAAATAAATATATGATATTCTAGATAAAGGTATAATATTAAAGTTATTTATATATAATCCAAAATTCTTTAATTATTGTTCAATTTAATATATCTGGTGACAATAAATATGTGCCCAGCGATGTATATCTGATTGTGAAGAAAAAATTAATGCCTGATTTATTGTGGATCGTATAATAACGACGATTAATTACGTGCTACCAATCACTATAATATATATATATTGTAATATATTATATATATATAATATATTATATATATATATATATATATATATATATATATTATAATATATATATTATATTATATATATAATATATATTTATATTATAAATTAATTAAATATATATATATTATATATATATATATAGATTTTCATAGTAGATATAAATATTACAAATCATATATAGCTACCTCATATGTGTCTAGATATCTTTTCCAGACCCCTTATAGTGCATATATATAGTTTATATTATTAATTAATTAATATATTAATATATATATATTATATATACGTATATTTATATTAATATCATTAATATATATAGAGGTCGTAATGATTATTTTAAGATTCATGTGAGGTTTTTAATATAATATATATAGTTAATCAATGACAATGAAAAAGATATTATTTATATATAATGGATATTAAATGGGTATATAAGAGACATGTGATTTGAAGTGATTCTTAATGTATTTCTCTAGGTCAAGTGGCTATGTATCCTTTATACATAATTTAATGTTATATAAAGATTTAGTCCAGGGACTTAAATATTAAAGGTTTCTCAACGTTTTTACAGATGATAAACCAAATTTTAGGCTACCCTTAAGTTAAGGTATAAATATATAATTAGAAGATGTATAAAGATTTAAAATGAATATTGTATAAATATTAATGAGTAGTAGGCAGTATAATATGCGGCAAAATGATATATTTAATAGATAATTTCTTCAGTTACGTTACTTAAATATAAAAGATTAACCTACGATGTTAATGGAGGCATTGACTCGTGTCTTTATGAGTATAGTCATCTAAGAAAAGATTTATCACTATAAGATATTATTATTTTTTATATAAGCTATATATATATATATATAATTTAAGTATTAATAATTATAGTACTATATCACATATATATATATTAATAATTAATATAATATTAATACTATATATTATTATATATATAATATTAATATTATATATATATATAATATATATATTATAATAATATTAATTAAATATATATTATATATATAAATTTTTAAAACAGGTTTTAATATTTGATATATTATATAAATTGCTAATGATTTAATTTATATTGAATTAACACTCCATAGAGATGTTTTAGGGTCGAAATGTAAAGAAAGAGAAGAAAGCCTATCTAATTTATTAGATTACTTTCCAAAAATGCTCATTCTATATTATTACGGACGTGAAGATGGTGCAGCACCAATAGATGCGGTGTGCTTTTTGTAACGACGATTTATTTGCATTAGACCAAATTTTTTTCCTTAAAAGTGTACCGAATAACATTAT